>JAFLJL010000808.1:0-43601 GCA_018398815.1 Conus ventricosus
ACTAACGGATCAGTAGTAACTTTCTGTGCGGCCCCGAAATAAGGCGCCTAGGCCATGATTAAGATCAACTTTTGTCTAAACTGTCTTAACATTAATATTGAATTCGTTACAGATCCTTTCAAAAGCCTTCATGTCTATTCTGTTGCTGGTGGATTAAACGGTTTGTCATTTGGCAATGGCGCTTGCAATTCAGCCAAAATACGTCTAAAGGTGTAATAGAAATGAAATCTGTACACTGACCTCACCAAAGGATCATGGTGATTTAAATGATCGGCATACGACACTCCACACCCAGTTGATGCGCAAAACACAGCAAAGTTTAACTGGTTCTGATAAAACTGCATCGGATGACTAAACCACGCTTTCTTGATGTGGTCGTTTTCAATAGGGGGGTTAAGATAGCTCTTCAATGGAGTACTCACCTTTTATGAAAAGTGACAGTCTGGGTCACAGCAATGTCAAGAGTATCAGTTGCTATATTTTTAAGATTGTAGTGCGGCCCAACAGAATATTTTGCGCCAGTATATTTGAATGCACTCATTTTTAATTTGTTTTAAAAAATGTTTGTAACAATAACAACCCAAGACCGTCCTTCGTTTTTAGAACATGCTATTGATAACAATTGCGAAAGCAGAACGGTCGCGCTTCATGAAATATTTTACAAAGTCGTATGGTTTAATATAAGTAAAGCCAGGGAGAATAATAAGGTTCTAAAAGTTGACAAAACAGGGGCCAAAGTTAGCCAGTTAACAATACCTGATGGTTATTACGGGTTTTGCTCACTAAAAGAAGCAATGAGTAACTTTGACATTACTCTCAAACTTAAACAATGCAAATCTAAAAACAATGTTAACATTCAAGCCTGAAGAAGAAGGAGGTTACTATTTTGATAAAGAGCTAGCTAAAATGTTAGGCTTTGCGGCTGACAATTATAGATTTAGAGTTACACCAAACAAAACTACTTATGAGGGAGAAAATCCGCTCGATCTTGCATTACATTCATTACTCTATGTTCATTTGGACGAGCTGAGCACTGATGAAAACTTATATGATGGAAGGCCCTCAACTGTTTTAAGAGCTCTTCCGTCAGGGAAAGCTGCATATTGCGATTATGAAATTATACAATAGAGAACGGGGAAATACCAATCCTGGGCCACTTCCGCCCTCACCCAGTTTCGGGCGAAAGTAACCCAGGATTGGTATTTCCCCGTTCTCTGACAAGTAAGACTTCAATAACCAAAAAATAACGATTATCTACAAACAAACATACTGTGTAGGGTTATCCGTTTTTAATACTAATTTACTAAACTTTTCAGATTTCAGTTTTTGTTTAATCCTATGTTTTTCTTGATCGTTTTCAATAACATCATTTTCGCGCAAACATTCTTCAAATGAGTCTCTGTCTTTCATGTGAAATAACACTACAGTCTTTAACTGTTCTCTAAAGTCTTTTAAAACTGAGTTATATTTCTGACATAAAATCCACACACTTATTCGAGCATGTCTTCCGCTGAAAGCTAGTTTCGACAAAGTGTTTCTCTTTTTAACTATGTCTTTTTCTGCTGAACAGTCATCTATAATAAATAGCGTCTGCGTTCCCTCAAACAATATTAAAAAGCGTTCTAGACATTCACTCAGTTTATTGCTGGGATCAACTAAATATATTTCATCATCTGTCCATATAAACCCTCTATCATGATATGCTTTGTTCCATTTAAGTGTTGGACAGAAAATCACAATATGATTAAAATTATAACGATAAACTGTTTGTAATAAGTCTAGGACAAATATTGTTTTTCACAACCAGTCTGCCCACAAATCATTGAACAATGAGGGGATTTTATCATAAAGTTTAACTGCTCCATAGTTTTATTAACAGAATTTAATCTAATCCAGTTATTATTTTTATCATACTCTCCGTCAAAACTTGTTCAGTATAATAAAACCCTACGAGGCCTAAATGTGTAAGATTAATCCAATTCAGTTCTGTAAGATTGTTTCTATTTAAGTCAACATTGATTTTGTTGCTTGTTGTTATGATCTTAATATCCTCGCCATTGTGAAGAACGACGATGGTAACGTTAAGACGTTTAACGTCTAAGTTTTGCCAGCTAATATTAATTCCTTTTATAAGGTCATCACTAACGCCCACAACCCCATCCCTCTCCACATCTTTAAAGACAGAAATTTCAAATATCATTGTGAACGTGTCTCCTAATTTTCTGCTTGGAAAGAACTGTAATTTTGTAGAAGCTTTTTTTACAACTGTTTCTTTTCTGTGGAGGATGTACTGCTTTTTCCCATACGGCGTTATTTCAATTTCTTTCCGACTATTGTCGTCCGGCATAAGACTTACATGTAAAGGGCCAGAGTTGAATGCTTTTCTGAAACTTTTTTGGCGGCTAAAAAATGTAAATGGACTTATGAATTCAAATTTTATGTCCCATTCTAAATATGGTTCTAAGTGCCATTTGAGGTCAGGTTTTCGAACTATTTTATATTCATACTGGCCAACATTATTTGCCTCTAGATTGCGCAGTTGTTCTAGTTTAGGAAACTTTTTGCTGTCGCCAACCTCTTTGCGTTTATAATCACCATCTTTAGTGTACTCAAACCCATACAAAGCGCCTATCTCACCGTTTTGTTCAAAGTCCGCAACGTCTGCAAGGTCTTTTAATTCTAAAGTTATACACCTTACAGGCGCTAATGTAACTCCTGGTTCTTCTGGCCCACGCGACATTTTTTAGAACAACTTATTATTTTATTTCCAAAACAATGTGTAGGTTATCACATTTCACAACTTTCCCCACTTTGTCTTTGATTTTTATATTAAATGATCCGACCCTCCCACAAACTAATCTTTTAAACTGTAAATTAGGGAATTGTATAATTTCATAATCGCAATATGCAGCTTTCCCTGATGGAAGAGCCCTTAAAACAGTTGAGGGCCTTCCGTCATATAAGTTTTCATCAGTGCTCAGCTCATCCAAATGAACATAGAGTAATGAATGTAATGCAAGATCGAGCGGACTTTCCCCCTCATAAGTAGTTTTGGTTGGTGTAACTCTAATATATATAATTGTTAGCTGTAAAGCCTAACATTTTAGCTAGCTCTTTATCAAAATAGTAACCTCCTTCTTCTTCAGGCTTGAATGTTAACATTGTTTTTAGATTTGCATTGTTAAGTTTGAGGTAATGTCAAAGTTACTCATTGCTTCTTTTAGTGAGCAAAACCCGTAATAACCATCAGCTATTGTTAACTGGCTAACTTTGGCCCCTGTTTTGTCAACTTTTAGAACCTTATTATTCTTCCTGGTTTCACTTATATTAAACCATACGACTTTGTAAAATATTTCATGAAGTGCAACCATTTTGGCTCCGCATTCGTATCAATAGCATGTTCTAAAAACGAAGGGCGGTCTTGGGTTGTTATTGTTACAAACATTTTTTTGAACGAAATAAAAATGAGCGCGTTCAAATATACTGATGCAAAATATTCTGTTGGGCCGCACTACAATCTTAAAAATATAGCAACTGATACTCTTGACATTGCTGTGACCCAGACTGCCTCTTTTCATAAAAAGGTGAGTACTCCATTGAAGAGCTATCTTAACCCCCTATTGAAAACGACCACATCAAGAAAGCGTGGTTTAGTCATCCGATGCAGTTTTATCAGAACCAGTTAAACTTTGCTGTGTTTTGCGCATCAACTGGGTGTGGAGTGTCGTATGCTGATCATTTAAATCACCATGATCCTTTGGTGAGGTCAGTGTACAGATTTCATTTCTATTACACCTTCAGACGTATTTTGACTGAACTGCAAGCTCCATTACCAAATGACAAACCGTTTAATCCACTCAGCAACAGAATAGACATGAAGGCTTTTGAAAGGATCTGTAACGAATTCAATATTAACATCAAGACAGGCTTTAGACAAAAGTTGGATCATAATCATGGCCTAGGCGACCTTTATTTTCGGGGCACGCACAGAAAGTATAACTATGACTGGCATCCTCCTTTCAAAACTTTCTTTTCAGGCCCAAATGTTCAGCCCGGGTCCCTACAGCAAGAGCATAAAACAGCATGGACAACATTTATCTTAGACACTTCTAAGGGCCTAACTAGAGCGGGAATAGAACGAATAAACGACTCTATTCGTACTTACGTTTGGTGTTTGCTAGGGTCGCAAGCACAGGCGAGATCGAGCATAACTGATCTTTCTACTGGCTTTCACGCACAAAAACAATACTTAGCAAATTTAGAGGACGCCATTAATTCTACAGTTGATTTACCTTCAAGTATTCAAAGGTACCAACATGTTTTACAATACGCAAGATCGAAAGTAGACTTTGCTGTTGGCACTGGTTTATACATGCTGCCTTCTGACCTCAGACTCCAGATAGGTACAATAATAAACTATAATAATGAAATTCTTATAGCAGGCAATGAACAGAAGGTTGGGAAAAACGACATAAATTCTGAGCCAGTAATATTACAAACAATAAAAGAACACCCAATATTAAGTCATCTAATCCCCGAAGTCCAAACCCCCAAAGTCATTGAAGGCTCAGCAAAGCTCGCGGACTCTGTTCGCGATGACCATGAATATGAAAAGACAGCGCTTGTTCTTGGATTAACTGGCATAGGATTACTTGGTCTTTATCTTACTAAATAGTAACCCAACTATTACAAGAACTAATGTCCATAAGTGCTCAGCCATAAAGCCAACTACTTTGCTTGCAGTAGACAAAAGCCAGCTGACAATACTCCCCAATATTCCTGGTAAAGCGTCCACGGCTTTACCAGCTAATTTTTTTAATAAACTTGCAAGATGATCAAGCTGTTTTTTTACCCATGATTTATCAGGTGGAGGCGATGGCGGCGGAGGTACTGAACTTTGGCCACCGCCGCCTGTAATAGCCAACACCAATGTACTTATTGCAAATCCTAAGGCAGTTATAACGCTTGCTAATGTGACTCCTTGCTCTCTAAACAGCGTTTTTATTCGTTCTGCTAGCGTTGCGTCTTCATATAAAATTTTTTCGATAGTTTTCTCTTATTCTGTTTACTTGAGTTCGTAATTGGTCTCGGTTAGTAGTCGTCACTTCTAGTCTTGCTGATCTCTCTTGTTCAAGATCTTTTAGTCTTTGGGTTATTCTTTCTTTAATATCAGGCCCTAAGTTGGCGTCATCAGCCTCAACGAGTTTTTCTTTTTCCTCTTTTATATGCTCATCTAGTTCACCTAGTTTTGCTAAATTGTTTGTTAATTCGCCTTTGATGGTTCTTAAAGCATGATCAAGGGCCATTATTTCTCGCATGGGTAGCGGTGAGTCGTGTATAGTCTTTAATGCTGTTTCTTCTGAAAAACTGGTTTCTGCTTCTATTGCATTTATTATTCCATCTGCCGATTGATTTAATTCTTCAAGTTCCATGTTTTGTATTTGGTTAGCTGTTGGGAGTTCCTGCAGTGTGTTTTGAAGTTTAGAAACTGCCTCCGCCCTTAATTTCGGTCTAACAAGACCAAGGCGATTTTGATCTTTCACACTGAGTCTTTGTATAATTGTACTCTTGGCTAAAAACTTTGATGGGTCTGGTTTAGTTGTAAGCCGAACAAGTTGTCCTTGATCGTTTTTTACAGACAAATGATCATCTTTTAATTCAAAATCATTTGGGTCTATAAATTCGGGAGGTTCTTGACCTAAACTTTCGTAAAATGATTTTAACCTTACTTTCTGTTAATTCATGCCGCATTGAGAGCATTGAGCGATGCTGTGTCAAAGGGATCATTTCACTCATGTCGTCTCCAGGATCAAAAACATCATAATCTTCTTCACCTTCAATTCTTGCCATGTTTTTAAATAATTAACTTTTTATTTTGCTTCATAAAAATGTCACAACAAGCACATGGCTCGATTCTTGACCCGTATAGAAAGCTGAAAGAGCCCTCAGGCGTGAAGGGAAATAAGCGGAATATTACTGTTCCAAATAATCCATCTACTATTGATGCGGATCAAATTCTTACTGTCAAATTTCCAGACCTAGGAGCGGATGAAGTGATTGTGCCAGGCTCTGCACGTCTTACTTTCAAAATAGAACTCGCTTCAACAACAGACACAAACAGGACAGTTGTACAGAATCTGGGGCGGGCAATCGTTAAGAAAATTTCTATAAAACTTGAGGGGCAAGAAATATTTTCTTTACACAATGCAGACATATTTTTAACCTATTCTGATCTATGGCTAGCCGGGAATGAAAGGGCTGATCTTGCGTTTCAAGGAATTGAAAATGAAGAAGCGCTAAAACATAGAATAGGTGCCGCAGATACTAAAGACGGCAAAAAGTATGTAGCTGTAAAGTTTGCGTATGGAAATCGCTTTTCCATTCCCTTAGATTTTGAGTTGTTAAAAGCGCATGCACCATACTTTCAAGGAGCATTAAAAGACAGATTGTCATATGAACTAACTTTTAATGAATACAAACGGGTTATCAAATCATCAGACACCGAAGCAAAGTACAGCATTTCTGACATCTCGTTAGAGTTTGACGTTGTTAGCAACCATGAATTAGCAAGGCTGATTGAGCACCAATATCAGTCAAGATTAGCAATATATTACGAAAGAGTGATTCATCATACAACATATCCCAGAAGCAGGGCAGACGCTATATGGAATTTTAGTTTTAGCACCACAGCACATTCGCTTAAAGGTATTTTATTGCTGTGTGAAGATGAAGAACCGTTCAAAAGAGCAAGTGAAAAGTTTTATAATCCTAAAATAACGAAAGTGCAATGTACAATTGACGGTAGTCCTAACCAAATCTACGCTAGCGGGCTTAGACCTTATCATCATTTTGACGAAATAAGAAAATTGTTTGGGGTGGGAGGGTAGAAATCCAACAGCAGACCTAGTGTCTAAAGATTTACATCTTCACAATGTTAGGCTTGATGATTATTTAACAACAAAATACGGTTTATGGATTGACCTAAGGTCAACAGAGGATAATCAGTTGTATGGAAGCGGGAGAAAAGTGGGAGACGTAATAAACATTCAAATTGATAAAGAAGAAGAAGCCGATAAACCGCTTAATGTACATTTGTTTTTATTATATGATGCGCAGCTGAATATTGAAAATAACAGATTACAAGGTACAAAATACTAAATTATTTTTCATTTTTAAAAAAGCATGTCTGTTCAAGTTTATCCAAATGTGCCTACAGCACCGAGTCGCCAAGAGAAGAGATAGCCCCCAACATAAAAACCTTCAGATTAACAACATTACACAAATGCAACAAAAACTAGAGCAAGACCTTTCAAAATACAGCAAAACCAAACGAAGGTATTCTGCTGCCTTTAATGCTGTTACATATGTTAATACTGGAACATCGACTATAAGCGCTCTATCAGCAGGAACGAGTGTTGGTCTTTTAGCAACGGGCATAGGCGCACCCGCAGCTTTACCTCTAGGCGGTTTGTCTTTAGCTCTCGGCCTGTGTTCATTAGCCGTAGGTGCTGCTAGCAAAAAAATAAAAACTAAACTCCAAAAGCACACAGCTATGGTTCAACTAATAACAGCTAAACTTAGTTCCTTCAGGCTGATAATAAATAAAGCACTAGCTGACTCAAACATCACGGATGAAGAATTTAATCGTTTACAGGCCGATTTTGATGACTACAAAAGACAAAAGTTTGATCTTCAAAGAAAGGCGAGGACAAGTTTTTCTCAACAGCCAGACCCCGACAAAAAAAAAAAAGGGAATGCTTAAAAAAAAGAAAACGAGACATTAAACCTTTTCTAAACAGCTCCATTAACAACGCCAAAAGTGTTTATACTTTATTTTATGAGCCCCCGCGCAAAAAAAACCGTTATATTGATTCTGATTAAGCCCTTGTATTTTTTTTATTTAAATAAATAGTTGCTTAGAAAAAAAGACAGCATGGCTAAGATAAAATGAAGGCCCAATGAATTTTTAAGGAAGCCGAGAAAGAGCGTTTGTCAAGAGCCTGAAGATATTGATTTAGAAGTCATTGACCCAAAAAACGACAGGCAAGTTTTTACAGCATTTCTCAATTCCCAATAAACAAAACAATAGACCCACCATTAAAAGTAATGTTAGCTGTTTAATCGACTAAAACAATAAATGAAGAAAATCTAGAAGTCGGGGTTTCCAACAAAACAACAGACATTCTTTCTCAAATGATTTAAACACCCTTTGGGCAACAACTGTTTACACAGTTTGACGCTCGCTAAAAAAGCTAAAATAGGGGCTCTGGTGGTCAGAGGCGAAGTCTTAGAGTTTAGAAAAAAAACCCGCAAAGTATTACCGATTGTAGGAAAGGCTTACATTCCCCACCCCAGATTTGGGTTTTAAAAGAGAGCATTTTAAACTAAAAAATTCAGACAACAAATGTTTCATGGTGTGTTCTTCAAGGCTCATCAGTCCGCGAACACGCAGAAATGACAAACTATCGGAAATACAAAAAGATCTTAACTTCAGGGAAATCCTTTCCTTTGGGGGAAACCAAATTGATCGTTTGAAGAACAAAAAAAAAACCAAAAACGTCAAACTACACAGGGGATGGGAAAACAAACACAGCCGAAAAAGGGTCCAAAAACAGCCCAACAATTGCGCCAACAAAAATCAGTTGACTTACTACTAATTTTTCACCAGGGGGCGCCACTTTACCATTGATACGAACAATGAGAAACAATGCAGCATTTTCAAAAGATGGCACAAACAAGAATTCTGCAGAAAATTTTAACAAGAATGCATCTGTTAAGCCGCAACGAACATAAAAACATTGTATCGGCCCATTGACTTAATACAAACAATTTCGCCCCCCCCGGGAAAACTAAAGTTATTTTTAAAAAATAAAAAACTGCAACATTCTCCAACGTGTTTACGAAAAATTCGAGTCGCTTATTGTTCCTTATAAAGGGGCCAGCCCACAAAAACTTCGAAAAATCTTAAAGAAAAATTCAAAATTTGTTTTTTTCCCTTCATTATTTTAGGCGGGGGCGCCTTTCAGCACCAAAATTTAATAGAGGACCAATGCGGCTAAAGATTTTACAGCGCTGCAGAAAGTGCGTAATGATTGTTCTAATAATCAAATTTTATTAAAATCATATGACGCCTGAAACCAAAAACATATGCCTCCCCACTCACTTTTGGGATTTGTGGTTTGGGGCCCTCCACAGCCCAGCAAATCCAACAGAAAGAACCATGATCACATAGCGGAAAGTTCAGAGGAGCTGCGCAAAAACAAATGCAATCTCACTAAATTTAAACCCAAAAGACAGGAACTGCCCATTTTCCTTTCAAAACGCGAGGTTACGCCCTTCATCTTAATTGAAAGCATAACCAACCCCTTCAGGTAGCATGAAATGCACAGTCACAGAAAAGTACATGGGCTTTTTCTAAATAACATTCTTTTTATGACTCTATGCAACACATGATGGATCATTAGAGTCCTGCTTTTCCCTTTAAAGTCCTGCCCAAAACGGAAAAATATTTTGACCAACGCTTGTTAGAAAGGGTGTTTACCCTTGTATACATGAACATTGGGAAAAAGGTTTTTATGAAGACTCACTTTTCCCCCTAAAGGCGCGTTCTTTTCAGTCTTAGAGGGAAAAGGCCTCAGGATTCAATTACCAGCAGCTCAAGATGCGTGGCAAAAGTTAGAGTGTAAAAAAGATGGGAACTATCATACTCCTACTTAAGGGGGCCCAAAAACATGTTGTTGGCGGGCGTCTTTTAAAATTATGAAAGACCTGCAAAACATTTTAAACCTGGATCCCGGCATTTCATTTCTGCGCCCGGGAAGAGCGGGGGTGCTTTTAAAATTTACTGGATACGATTGATTTATTGTCTGACCTACCAATGATTTTAGAGATTGAAAAAGGATTGCTGGAGGGAATTTGTATGGCGCGCATCTTTCTGTAAAGAAAAACAAATACTTGGCACATGACCATAAAAAGGTCTAACATCCATTATTTAGATCAAACAATCTGTATGTTGGGGAATGGGGCAATCACTTCCATTTCTAACTTTTTTAAAAAGTCACAGGGCGATCCGAAAATATTCAAAAGGCTTAAAGTGGGAACAGTTTAATGCCTGCGCACGCGGCTTATTCAGAAGTTGACTTAGAATAAACCCATAAATCCATGACCTGCATAATGACTATCCATTTGCCAGAAAGTCTAAAGATGATCCAAGAGAGCCCCCCAAACTTGTGCCCAATCTTCGAGGCAAAAAAAATTATTCTGTCATTACGATTTTACAATTTTTTTTAAGACAGGTTTAAAGTTAACAGCGTTCATCGTATTAAAAGCTTTCGATCAGAACATTCAAAGAAACCTACATCAGAAAACATGATCTCAGAACCAAATCCACAGATCTTTAGAAAAAACTTTTCAACTGATGAACAAAACGTTTTGGAAAGACATGGAGAATCCCCCACAAGCGAAAGACTCAGATTTTGGGCACCAAGAGAACGAAGCAATTTAAACTAACTTCAAAAAACCCAAAAAATCAGGGCTTTAGAAGATTTCAATCACTTTTCGGGATAAAATGAAAAAAAAAAAGTCAAATTAGACAAACCGTTTTATTGGGTTTACCGTTTTAGAATTTTCAAAGCTTTTGAGTTAGAATTTCTTTATGACCTTTTAAACCCCTTTTATCCTGATCCAAATACTTTTTCACGATACGACATTTTTTTATAGATATTCCACTGAAGACATCATAAAACATGGGAAAGAAGAAAAAGGGCATGTGGATGGTACGACACATCTGATTCCCAAAAATTCGCCTTTTCATTCAAATTCTAAAAAGAAGGTTTTAGGAAAGAGAAGGGTGAATTACTGGAAAGTATTAAGGGGTAGTTGGGTTTAAGGGCGAAAATGTACAGTATTTGAGCCAGGAAAATCATTAAAAAACAAAGGGAAACTCGCAGCGTTTTTCATCAAACAATCACAGGCAACTACAAAAAGCGTTTTTGACAATAAGACTTTTCCCTCATGACAAGTAAAAATGCATCTAATCTACATGAGATCAACACAACAGTTGTAACAAAGAAGTCGTTAGATAGAACAAACACAAAACGTGTGTTTGTTAATCCAGAGTTTTTCATATGCAATTGGGCACTGGAGAACCGTAAATTAATTAAAGCGAACTGTGCCTGGTGGGATTATCTGCAGTTCTTCCTTCACAAAAGATCTTTGAGGAGCTGGTTGTTTTGTTGTGTCAGTTTCTCGTAAATAATACACGGGCGGATTCATTTTTTACAATTCTTTTTATTTCATATGGATCAATACTCCAAACTGGATCGGTTGCCCTGATGCGAGTGTCCCCTTCTGCTTCCCCCGGTAAATAAAGGTACCTTACTTCAATCCAAATGGTAATAGTTTGCTGGATGAAGACTCTCCTTCAGCAACATTTATTGTTTTTTCTTTTGATTGCTTGTACTGTTTTAACCCTTTAAATTCTTCATTATTCATTGCGCGCAAAACTGAGGGGATCTTCTAACCCATTCTGTTTGCGAGAATTGTCAATCAGCTCTCTGTGATACTGGTAGGAGAAAAGTCTTTCGGCTAACTGTTTGTTAAAGTTTTCAACTAAAGCCCCGTGATCTGTGAACTCCCGGGAAAGCCTCTTCTAATAGTAACTCTGTGTTTTAACAATAATTGATTCACTGCCCTTTAAATTCTTTTCCATCATCGACTTGAATCATGCGAGGGAAAGTTAAGGGGCCTCGTTGGTATATCATTGTATGGCAACAGCAACAGCAGAAGCACTCTTTTGCGTTAATGGTTCTGCATCTTTGTATCTTGAAGCTATGTCAATGACTGTGAGTGCGTACTTAAATCTTTTTCGTCTAATCGTAAACAGAGGGTAAATATAGAAGATCCATTTGATGGGTGTCGTTTGGAGTTGTATTTAAAAAAGTGCGGCCTCTGTATTCGTCTAGGGCAGGTAAATAAATTTGCCAAATTGCTTGTTTAGATAACCATTCCTTTGCTGTTGTTCACTGACTCCTGCCGCTTGGCTTAGCTTTTGTATTGCTGTGATACCCTTCCAATATCCTTTGGGCGAATAATAGATTTTGTTCATTTTTTATTCAGCCAATATTATGTGCAACAAAATACACGACGGTCATACCAAAGGCAATAAACGCGATTTCTTGCATCTTTTGTTTTTCTGATGGTTGATAAAAGTCACTGAATTTTGGTGGGGGCAATGTCTGGACTGGTTTGCCTGTTACTAGATAATATTGTTTTATTGCTTGATCAACATCTTTAAATATGTAAGCTGCATGCCCCTGTCTTTTCAGTGTGTCATTAATAAAATCTAACTGCTCAAGTCTCTGCTTTTCATAGGCGTCTTGTGCAGCTGCTAGTTGCTCCATAGCTTGTTATGTTTTTTTCCCTCTCGCCGTCATCCCGCAGTTTACTAAATGCGAAATTACTTCCGCTAAAAGCAAGCGCATTCACCACAGCGCCACCTATCATCATTACGAGTGAGGCCATTTTTTATAAATGTATTTTTTATTTACATATTTATACTGTCTGGAATTATTCCTTGCTTGACTAGAAAATCTTTCGTGGCAACCGAAGCTGCAATGATAGCAATCAGCTTTGCTGAATCCTCAAAGTCTATTTTTGCCAAGATCTGCTGGTTTAATTCTTAACAGGCTTTTACCAAGCATTGAGTATCCTACACTTAGGCCTCCAATAACAGCAGAATGGTATACAAGGTTGGTAACAGTTTTTTTCGGTGCTCATTTTTATAAAATAAAATAATTAAATTTTTAAAAAACAGAACATGATGATCTCCACACTACAAGCAGCCTAACCTTCCTAATTTAAATGACCAAGTTGATGCCAAGTTTTATCCCCAAAAAAGGGAGGGCGTATTCTTTGGCAGCATGTGAAAAAAAAAACAGTTCCTCGAACTGAATTCAGCATAGAACAGATTCAACAATGTCGCCGCAAAATTTTAAAGTATCATAACGGGATGAACGCAGCTGGGTCAAATTTTGGTAAAAGTGGGGGCAAAGGGTTCTTGTTTGTACACAAAACTAGTCTAGATTTCCCCCATTGTTTCTACAAGCTTACGTAAATTTAACGAAAGATCCATTTTTAAAACAAAGTCTTTAGAGCTCTGGGGTGTGATTTAACAAAAGATTTGGAACATTTTATCGCCATTAATCAGGGGAAAAATAACTTTTAATCATAAGATTTTGTTCCTAAAAATAAACGACTGGAAAATCCCAAAACCAAACAAAACTTGAATCAGGTGAGAAAAAAACCCCGCCGAAAATCACAAAAACACAAAACAGGGGGGGGCCGGGAAAAAGTCCCCACCCGGGGCGTTTTAAAGCGGGAAAAAAATTACAAGTGGAACAGACAAAAAAAATTATGTTACAAATATAACCACAAAAAACAAAAACACCGCCAACCCCAGAACAATTTTATTCAATCCAGCTAAAAAAACTCCATGTGATTCTGGGGCCCCCCAAAGCCCTTCAGGAAATTTTGAACTTAAAACGTTGCCATTTTTTGGGCCTTTGCTGCGGGTTGGGGCTTTTATTACGGCTAAAAATTTTAAAACCCAAAATGGCAACAGAAAAAAAAACAATCAAAAAAACTAAACCCGTTAAATACGAAAAAGAAAACCACGCCAAAACCGCCAACAGCAAAGCAAAATTTGATCCTTTAAAGGGAAAAATATTTTAAGAACTTAATTTTAAATTTTTTTTAATAAAAATAGATCAGGCAAAAAAAATAAAAGTCAAAAAAATAAACAGGATCTATAAAAACATTTCCATAACCAAATTTGTAATCAATGCGGTTGTTAGGATGTAAAACTTCCTTAAGATCTATGCAGAGAACCTGACAAGCACCTCAACATACGCTTTTTTTTTGAGGCTTTTTGACAAATTTTAACATCGCTATTTAAGATAAAAACATAGATTGTATTTTTTTGAAAAATTATAAGGAATTTGAATAAAACTTGGTGTATTTTAGAGGATGACTTAATCAAGAACTATAAAAACTTGATAAAAAACTTTTTAAAACTTAAAAAAGAACTTATCAAGAACTTATTAAAAACTTGGCTGGGGGGGGGTGGGGGGGGTGGTGGTGGGTGGGTGAAGGGGGGTAGGGGGGTTTGCATGCGTGGGTGGGACAAAACAAACAAAAAAACACAAAACCCAAAATAGCAGTCCGGGGGTGGGCGGAGGGACGGCGTGCGGGGGTAGGCCAAAAAACACAAACACCAACAAAAAAACAAAAAGGGGAACAACCAGGCGGTCCCTGCGAAACCCCAAATCAACCCCAAGTGATCACATAGGGTCGTTTGGCCTATTTTCCCACTGACTTTCGGGTGGCCGCGTTTTTGAGTCAAGCGTCACATAGCTTTTGACCAGTTTGCCACCGAGTTTTGCGGGTGCTGACTCTTTGGCGGCAAGCGATCACATGGGGTTTTTTTGGCCTTTTTTGCTGTGCCCTCTTTTCTCAACCAGGCTTGCAACTGGCTTAAAAGGTTTTTACAGAAATTAGCTGGGCCAAAGCTTTTTATGGGGGCTCAACCCGGGTAAAACATCCGCCCATTGAAAATTTTGGGAGCTTTATATGAAGAAGTGCCGGCCACACATACCCCTCTCCAAACGGGTAATGTACAAAGGGCGCCAACCCTATCTAGTTTGTTTGCCAAACATTCAAAAACGCCATTCAGTTGCATAAGGGCACCTTAAAGGCAGATGAACGGTAAATTTAAAAAAAAGTAGAAAATATACAAAACTTAAACACAGATAAAACTTCCCACATAAACCTGAATCTGTAGTTAAACAATCAAGTCTAATAAAACTGAGAACATTTTTACTGGGAGGAACAGCAAAAAAGTTTCAAAAAATTTTTTTTTAGCAACGAACCCCGGGGTTTTACCTCCGCCTTAAGAAATAAAAACCCCATTTTTTTTTTAAACAGGCTTTAGTTCCCAAGCCAGCTCCCAACAATAAACGCGTGATGGTTTGTTTTTTGCTTAGCCCTTTCAAAAATGCGGGCCTTTTATTAGAAAAGGAACCACTCATCAATATCAAACACGATTAAAACTAGCTACATCTTGTCAACAATACCCTTCAACGTTTCTTTTCCCTTTGAGCCAAAAAACCTTTAAGAACAAAATTCTGTTTTTTGGTAAACCGGGGGGGTTACACACCCAGGGGCTCAAAAACGCGTCGGCTTGCCGCACAGGGGAAGAATGGTGGGTTAGCCAGTCATGTGAGCCCCGCTTTTGGCCCAGCTAAACAGCGCCGCCAAAGGGGGCAGGTTGGCGATTTTTAAATGTTGCAATCGAGAGGCTGGGGGGAAGGAGGGGGGGTAGGGAGGAAGGCAGCATATTGATTTTTTGGCCGGAGACCCCCCTGCATGTAGAGGGGGAGCACGCCCCAAGGTGAGGGGATGCCACTGTAAACCGGGGACACATTTTTTTAAATATGTTTGTGTTTTGGGGTGTTGTGTTTGTGTGGGGGTGTTTTGTGTGTGGGTGTGTGTGGTTTGTGTGGTGTGTGTGTGGTGTGTGTGTGGTGTGTGGTGTGTGGGGCGCGGACGTATTTTGAAACGCAGAACATGTTGCCATAGCCCCTTGTCAAATGAAAATACGGGGCGGCTCCCCTAACCGTGTGGCAAAGGATTCTTGCCCCTTATGGGCCAAATTCAGTCATAGTCCGTCCGGGCCGCGGAACAGGGTACGCCTGCCACAAACCCCAAGCCCTCTAATTAGGGCTGTTCGACGTTCTCAGCCAAGTTTTAGTTTGGTGACTGTCCCGCAAAAAAGATAAATTAAAATGACGTTCCGAAAAAGATTAGGAAAAAATGTTTTAATCAACTTGTCGAGAACGGGGAATACCAATCCTGGGGTTTCTTTTGCCCCAACGGGGGGAGGCGGGAAATGGCCCAGGGTTGGTATTTCCCCGTTCTCTACAATTCCCAAAATTTTCAGTTTAAAAGATTAGTTTGTGGGGGGGTTGGATCATTTAAATAAAAAAAGCCGACAAAGCGGGAAAGTTGTGAAAACGATAACCACACATTGTTTTGAAATAAAATAATAAATTTTCTAAAAATGTCGCGGGGCCAAAGAAACAGGGAGTTACATTCCCCCTGTAAGGTGTAAACCTTGAATTAAAAGACCTTCAGATGTTTTCGGGCTTTTAAAAAGAACGGGGAGAAAGGCGCTTTGTAAAGGGTTTTGAGTACACTAAAGATGGGGATTTTAAACGCAAAGAGGTTCACACCCAAAAAAATTTTTCCAAACTAAACGCTGCGCAATCTAGAAGCAAAAATGTTGGGCCCAAAAATATAAAATAGTTTGAAAGCCTGACCTCAAAGGCCTTAGAACCATAAATTTGAAGGGAAATAAAATTGAATTCATAAGCCCATTTACATATTTTGCCGTCAAAAAAGTTTCAGAAAAGCATTCAAAATCTGGCCCCTTTTCATGTAATCTTTTGCCCGAGACAAAAAGTCGGAAAGAGATTGAAATAACGCCTTGGGGAAAAAGCATACTCCCCACAAAAGAAACAGTTGTAAAAAAAGCTTCTACAAAAATTACAGTTCTTTCCAAGCAGAAAATTAGGGAAAAGTTCACAATATATTTGAAAATTTTTTTTCTTTAAAGATGTGGAGAGGAGGGGTTTTGGGCTTAGTGATACCTTAAAAAAAGGAATTAATATTACTGGCAAAACTTTGACGTTAAACGCCCTTTAAAGTTTTCCACGCGTTCTTTACAATGGGGGGGAAATTTAAACATAACAACAAGCACAAAACAATGTTGACTTTAAAAAAAACAATCTTACAGAACTGAATTGGAAAAATCTTCACATTTTGGCCTCAAGGGTTTTATTATCTGAACAAATTTTTACGGGGAGTATGATAAAAATAAAAAACGGTAATTAAATTCAGTTATAAAAATATGGAGCATTAAACTTATGATAAAACCCCTCATTTCAATGATTTTGGGGGGAGACTGGTTTTTGGAAAACAATATTTTTTCCTAACTATTTCAACATTTACGCTATAATTTTGATCATATTGTGATTTTTCTGTCCAAAACTTTTTAAAAGGGAAAAAAGCAATCATGAAGAAGGTTTATATGGGCAACAATGACGTTATTTAGTTAATCCTAGCATAACTGAGTGAGTGTTTTGAATACTTTTATAAAGTGTTTGAAGAACGCAGACACCTTATTATAGAAATTTCGGCAGAAAAAAAAATATTTAAAAAAAAAACACTTTTTAAAGCGGGGTTTCACGGAAACATGATGGGATAAGTGGTGGATTTTATGCCCGAAAAATAACTCGGTTTTAAAAGACTTTAGAGAACATTAAAGACTTATGTTATTTCACATGAAAGACAGAGACTCATTTTAAAATGTTTGCGCGAAAATGATGTTATGAAAATGATCAGGGAAAAAAACAGGATTAAGAAAAACTGAAATCTGAAAAGTTTAGTAAATTTTAAAATTAAAAAAAGGGTAAACCCTACACAGTATGTTTTTTTTGAGTAATCGTTATTTTGGTTATTGAAGTCTACTTTTTGAGAACAGAAAACCTTTTTCGGGTCACTTTCCCCCAACTGTTGAGGGCGAAAGTGAGCCGAAGAAAGGGTTTTTCCCTTTTTCTACGTACTCAGAGAAACAAAGCTTTTAGAAGGGGGGGTTTTTTCACGGTTTTGTCAGAGCCCACACGTTTTACCCCAAAGGGGTGGCGGGAATATTTTTTGTTATTGTCGTCGTTGTTTTCCCTAATCGTCCCTTTTAAGTGGGTTGTGGTGTGGTTGCACCTTTGGTGTGGTTTATTTCAGGTTAGGTTTTACTTTCTCTCTCTCTCTCTCTAATTCCACTGCCCGTGCATTCATCCTGCAGGTTCACGGTGGTGGGTATCTTTTCTTGTACTGGCTGTCTATCGGCCTCTCGCCTGTCTTTTTACCTGTCGCACGTGCTTCATTTCTTTTAGTTTGAAGTATGCTCACTCTGTGACGTAGCGTGGCATGTTGGCCGCCATCGCTGAGGGAGGTTAGCTCTTCACTCGAGCGGAAGATGTCTCTGGGAGCGCCTGCTCCGGTCTTGGTTCTTCACCGTATTGTCGAAGGTACAGTCGGTATCTTCAATTCCTACAGTCGGCCTGTAGGAGAGGGACATCACTTCTTCTTTTTCCGCATCTGAGCCTCTGTCCTCTCGACTGGACAGAGGGCAGAGAGTCGTTTGACCCGCCTCTTCGGGGTCACCCACGGGTAGCTGGTAAGCATCAGTTTCGTGGTTTGTTTGTTTTGGTTTGTTGTTGTTAGCCGGCTTATTCTCTTTTGCGAAATTTTTCTTTTGTTTTCAAAATTGTAAGAGAAATATTGTTTGAGACCTTTTTCTCTGGTTTTAAATTTAATCTTTAACCTGGCCATTCTAATTATATCCAAAATTCTTTCTCCTGTTTATGCATCTGGTGATGCGGTAGTCGGTGGGATGGGAGGGAACCTGGTGATTCAGGGTTGGTACTTGCTTGGTCTCGCTCGTCCGCCCCTGTCACATTCACCGGACTCTTATCCTTCGGCCACCGTCTTTTGTGTGTGCAAGGAGAACGAGTTTTATGTTGCGAGCGTGCGTACGCATGATTGTCGTTCGGATGCGTGGTTGGAGATTTGTGTTATTTTGAAATGTGGCTATAAAATGTGACAATTATGCCATTGAATTATTATTTGCAAATGTGGTGGCAGTTATAAAGCAATGGTCGCTGTGTTGGTTTATTTCCTAAGAAAGGAAATTGTTAAATGTGAGTGAGAAGAGTGAAGATAATTCATATTGGTTTTATAGCCTGTTGATTTAATGCAGTCTTTTACCTGCTTCGTGTGAGAAGACTTTAACGAACAGTCCTGATTTGATTGGTTTACTGTGTTATGCTCAGGTCTGTGTTGAGTTGGTGTTAGTGTATTTAGTAGACCTCCCCTCGCCCATCATGCGAGTGGCTGTTAGGATTTAACAGCATGGGTCAGATTGTACTGACGGCGGGGTTCCAGTACCCTTCCTTCCCTCCCTTTCTTCTCTCCTCCCAGCTACGTTTTCCCCCCTCCCGGGGGCTTCACCCAGAGTCTGGACTGGTTGGTGCCACGCTCTGGTTGGGGCCACGCTCTGGTTGGGACCGCGGACTGGTTGGTGCCACGTGCTGGTTGAGGCCACGCTCTGGTTGGGACCGCTGGAATGGTTGGTGCCACGCGCTGGTTGAGGCCACGCTCTGGTCGGGACCGCGGACTGGTAGAAAAAGCCCGCCGGCTTGACTGGCCGGCCCTGATCCCCGTCCAGGACCTCCAGTAACAACGCCACATTCCCCCCCCCCCCCCCCCCCCCCCGCCGGGACGCGCTCTTCACTGCCTGCTTGTGTGTGTCGAGGGTGTCGGCCTTGAACGACTCTCTTCAAGAGCCGACCCGGTTCGGAGCACCTAGTGCGACAGGGTGCTCCCAGTAGACTTGGGAGAGGCAGGGTGTGGAGGCACTCCATGGTGTGGAAAGGGATGGATGCTGGAAATGTTTTATAATTGTGTATATGTCACATGTGTTGAAATGTTGTGATTGTGATTGTGTACGTCGTATGGTGAAATGTTTATTTATAATTGTGCATGCTGTGTGTGTTGGAATGCTTAATTGTGTGTATGTCGTGTGTTGAAATGCTTGATTGTGATTGTGCATGTTGTGTGTGTTGGAATGCTTATTTATGACTGTGTGTGTTGGTGTGAATAAATGGGGTGTTGTATCGTAATCTTTATTGTGTGGTCTCTTGCGAGGCGTGTGAGGTCAGTCATTCCCTTCACTCCCATCTAGACCGATCCTGTCAGGGCAGACCTCCAGGGGTCGGTCGTGACAATCAACTTGAATCATTCTAGGATACTTTAATGGACCTCGCATGTATATTTGTGTTAAAGCCACTGCCACAGCAGTTGAGCTTTTTATCTGTTAAAGGTTCAGCGTCTTTGTATTTGAAGCATGTCAAACATCTGTTAGAGCATACTTTAAACTTTTTTCTTCTATCTTTGTCATGTGGCCTAAGATTACAAAAGGCCATCTGATGGGTTTGTCTTTGGGAATTGAATTAACTAATTTAGGCCTTATTATTCCTATTGGGGGCAGGCTGTTTATTTGCCAAATAGATTGTTTTGAAAGCAGTCCTTTCGCAATATGATGCAGACATCTAGCGGACTTTACTCAGTTTTGTCAATAGCATTCTTTTCCGTTCCAATAACCTTTAGGAGAATATATATTTTATCCATATTTTAATTATAATTTTTAGATTGAATCTGCGAGAAGAATGATTGCTCCCATAGCACCCCACAATTTAAAACCAATTTTCTGCTATTTTAATGTACTTTCTGTCGGTTCATAATAGTCAGACAGTTTTCTGGCGGTGGCGTTGTTAGAACTTCTTTTCTGTCACCAGGTATACTCATTCATTGCCTCATCATCGTTATAAATGTGGTGTCTGCATATGCCCCTGTTTCCTTAACGTTTTATTAATAAAGTCCTAAGTGAGAATCTTCTTTTCTCGTAAGCGTCTCTTGCTTTGGCGTAAATCTTCTATTGCTTTGTTATGGCGCTGTTCTTCTTTTCTTCCATCAGAACTCAATTTAATAAACATATAATTTCTTCCAGAGAGGCCAAAGCATAATAAAATTGCTCCTCCTACCATCATAACTAATCATGCCATCTTTTTATAAATTATTATTTTCTTAGATTTAATCTTTCTTTGAAACTAATATTGTTCTGGGGATTAATCTGCGTAATAAAAAGTCTTTTGGCGCAAATTCATGTTCTCTTAGCTTTTTATTATGGGTCTAAGTGGGCAAGTCGTTCTTTTCCTGTAAGCGCCTCTTCAACTTAGATAAATCTTATATTGCCTTGTTATGACGTTCTCTTTCTTATCAGGACCTCAATTTACTAAACATTTTAATTGCTTCCAGAGAAGACGCCCCCCCAACACCCCCCTCCCCCCAAAGCGTCAACAATAGCTCTCTACTATCAGGTCAATCCAGACACCTTTTTATAAATGTTAATATTTTCTAAATTAATCTCTTCTATGAACTAATTATTTTCTGGGATAATCCCCTGTGCAACAAGAAAGTCTTTTGGACGCACATCCTGCAGTTATTCAACTATAACCTTACAACGTCTTCATATGTCATAACTTCCTAGATCCGCCGGCTCATTTTAAACATGTTTTTTGCTATCACGCTATAGCCTTATTCTATGGCAGCCTATATCACAGCAGAATGGGTAAATTCGTATTATTGATAAATCTTTTTTTCTCTCATCTTTTTTTTAATACTAAAAAACTAATTAAAAATAATCTTAATACGAAAGGCTGTCTATGTGCTTTGTAATCAGATACATCTTTTGTTGTTTAAAGCTTAAACAATAAAGTTGCAACTAGTTTTGGTGAATACTTTCTTCCCCCATGTTGGGCGGTTCGGATTTTATTCTAACTAAACTTTTGCAATGGGTCTTGAATAGGACTATTACACGGCGATAGGCATGCATATTAACAACGTTAAACTATGGTTTTAAAACGTTTATATTATTTTTTATTGTTTTTATTAAAAGGGATTGTGAAGAACTATTAAAGTGGTGAGGGAGCAAGCAGGCTATCAACAGACAAAACTGCCATAAAAGAAAGATTATATTCTCTGGCTGCGTGTGGGAAAACTAAACTGTATTTAGGTGATGACAAAGTATTGAACAGATTCAGCAACTGTCTACTTCAGACGTTGAGAAGTACTATGCTAGGTACAGAAGCACAGCTAGGGTCAAAAATGGTTAGATCAGTGGCCAGACAATGATTAGCCTATATGCTAAGTTAGTAAGTAAGGTGGCGCCGGTTGATTCAGAAGAAGATTTAAAATATGACTTATCACAAGACCCGGTTTATTAAACAAGTCCCTAGAACTCTAGCATGTGACATGTATTACAGATTTGGAACGATGTTGTGCCCATTCATCATGGGGTTAATTACGTTTAATCATATTAATTTTGATCATATTAAATTTAATCGCAATAAAAAAAATGAGCGATCAGGAGAAGAAGACGCCACAGGACAATCCGCAGGAGCAGAAAAGAAAAAGAAACACCCGAAGGTGCTGGGGAGGACCCAGAGAAGCACTGTCTTCACCTGCCTTTAGAGCGCCCTGTACCACCCTTGGAGGCCTGCGCTGTGTTGACGATGGGTACAGGCACGCGCAGGACACTCCATTAAGATATCAAGGGACATAACTGCTCCTGAACAGAGGTAAATCAGACTGCAGGATGCAACTCATAACAGCCTTAAAATAGCATCCCCATGGGTGTACCAGCCCGTATTTCATGACTGCAGAGCCACCGGCGAGAAACACCACCTCCAGCTGCCGAGCACACCCCACAGACCCAACCACCCATGCCCACGGACAGATGAAGAGAGTGCCACTCCAGACACAGCCAAGCTTTCGCCATTACGGTCTTATGTGCCCTCAAGAGAGAATCCAAAGTTGTAGTCTTTCCCACTGTCAACAGGACTTTCCCTGTGGTCAGTGGGTCTTTCCTCACCGTCACTGGACCTTCTCCAGGGTCAGCCTAGTTAAGGCAAAGAAGAAAAAGAAACACCCGAAGGTGCTGGGGAGGACCCAGAGAAGCACTGTCTTCACCTGCCTTTAGAGCAGCCCTGTACCACCTTGGAGGCCTGCGCTGTGTTGACGATGGGTACAGGCACGCGCAGGACACTCCATTAAGATATCAAGGGACATAACTGCTCCTGAAACAGAGGTAAATCAGACTGCAGGATGCAACTTCATAACAGCCTTAAAATAGCATCCCCATGGGTGTACCAGCCCGTATTTCATGACTGCAGAGCCCACCGGCGAGAAACACCACCCTCCAGCTGCCGAGCACACCCCACAGACCCAACCACCATGCCCACGGACAGATGAAGAGAGTGCCACTCCAGACACAGCCAAGCTTTCGCCATCGGTCTTATGTGCCCTCAAGAGAGAATCCTAAAGTTGTAGTCTTTCCACTGTCAACAGGACTTTCCCCGTGGTCATGGGTCTTTCTCACCGTCACTGGACCTTTCTCCAGGGTCAGCCTAGTTAAGGCAAGAAGAAAAAAAAACACCCAAGGTGCTGGGGAGGACCCAGAGAAGCACTGTCTTCACTGCCTTTAGAGCAGCCCTGTACCACCTTGGAGGCCTGCGCTGTGTTGACGATGGGTACAGGCACGCGCAGGACACTCCATTAAGATATCAAGGGACATAACTGCTCCTGAACGAGGTAAATCAGACTGCAGGATGCAATCATAACAGCCTTAAAATAGCATCCCCCATGGGTGTACCAGCCCGTATTTCATGACTGCAGAGCCCACCGCGAGAAACCACCACCCTCCAGCTGCGAGCACACCCCACAGACCCAACCACCATGCCCACGGACAGATGAAGAGAGTGCCACTCCAGACACAGCCAAGCTTTCGCCATACGGTCTTATGTGCCCTCAGAGAGAATCCAAAGTTGTAGTCTTTCCCACTGTCAACAGGACTTTCCCTGTGGTCAGTGGGTCTTTCCTCACGTCACTGGACCTTTCTCCAGGGTCAGCCTAGTTAAGGCAAGAAGAAAAAAGAACACCGAAGGTGCTGGGGAGGACCAGAGAAGCACTGTCTTCACCTGCCTTTAGAGCAGCCCTGTACCACCCTTGGAGGCCTGCGCTGTGTTGACGATGGGTACAGGCACGCGCAGGACACTCCATTAAGATATCAAGGGACATAACTGCTCCTGAACAGAGGTAATCAGACTGCAGGATGCAACTCATAAACAGCCTTAAAATAGCATCCCCCATGGTGTACAGCCCGTATTTCATGACTGCAGAGCCCACCGGCGAGAACACCACCCTCCAGCTGCCGAGCACACCCACAGACCCAACCACCCATGCCCACGGACAGATGAAGAGAGTGCCACTCCAGACACAGCCAAGCTTTCGCCATACGGTCTTATGTGCCCTCAAGAGAGAATCCAAGTTGTAGTCTTTCCCACTGTCAACAGGACTTTCCTGTGGTCAGTGGGTTCTTTCCTCACCGTCACTGGACCTTTCTCCAGGGTCAGCCTAGTTAAGGCAAAGAAGAAAAAGAAACACCCGAAGGTGCTGGGGAGGACCCAGAGAAGCACTGTCTTCACCTGCCTTAGAGCAGCCCTGTACCACCCTTGGAGGCCTGCGCTGTGTTGACGATGGGTACAGGCACGCGCAGGACACTCCATTAAGATATCAAGGGACATAACTGCTCCTGAACAGAGGTAAATCAGACTGCAGGATGCAACTCATACAGCCTTAAAATAGCATCCCCCATGGGTGTACCAGCCCGTATTTCATGACTGCAGAGCCACCGGCGGAGATACACCACCCTCCAGCTGCCGAGCACACCCACAGACCCAACCACCCATGCCCACGGACAGATGAAGAGAGTGCCACTCCAGACACAGCCAAGCTTTCGCCATACGGTCTTATGTGCCCTCAAGAGAGAATCCAAGTTGTAGTCTTTCCCACTGTCAACAGACTTTTCCCTGTGGTCAGTGGTCTTCTCCTCACCGTCACTGGACCTTTCTCCAGGGTCAGCTAGTTAAGGCAAAGAAGAAAAGAAACACCCGAAGGTGCTGGGGAGGACCCAGAGAAGCACTGTCTTCACCTGCCTTTAGAGCAGCCTGTACCACCCTTGGAGGCCTGCGCTGTGTTGACGATGGGTACAGGCATGCGCAGGACACTCCATTTAAGATATCAAGGGACATAACTGCTCCTGAACAGAGGTAAATCAGACTGCAGGATGCAACTCATAACAGCCTTAAATAGCATCCCCCATGGGTGTACCAGCCCGTATTTCATGACTGCAGAGCCCACCGGCGAGAAACACCACCCTCCAGCTGCCGAGCACACCCCCACAGACCCAACCACCCATGCCCACGGACAGATGAAGAGAGTGCCACTCCAGACACAGCCAAGCTTTCGCCATACGGTCTTATGTGCCCTCAAGAGAGAATCCAAAGTTGTAGTCTTTCCCACTGTCAACAGGACTTTCCCTGTGGTCAGTGGGTCTTTCCTCACCGTCACTGGACCTTTCTCCAGGGTCAGCCTAGTTAAGGCAAAGAAGAAAAAGAAACACACCGAAGGTGCTGGGGAGGACCCAGAGAAGCACTGTCTTCACCTGCCTTTAGAGCAGCCCTGTACCACCCTTGGAGGCCTGCGCTGTGTTGACGATGGGTACAGGCACGCGCAGGACACTCCATTAAGATATCAAGGGACATAACTGCTCCTGAACAGAGGTAAATCAGACTGGCAGGATGCAACTCATAACAGCCTTAAAATAGCATCCCCATGGTGTACCAGCCCGTATTTCATGACTGCAGAGCCACCGGCGAGAAACACCACCCTCCAGCTGCCGAGCACACCCCACAGACCCAACCACCCATGCCCACGGACAGATGAAGAGAGTGCCCACTCCAGACACAGCCAAGCTTTCGCCATACGGTCTTATGTGCCTCAAGAGAGAATCCAAAGTTGTAGTCTTTCCACTGTCAACAGGACTTATCACAAGACCCGGTTTTAAACAAGTCCCTAGAAACTCTAGCATGTGACATGTATTACAGATTTGGAACGATGTTGTGCCCATTCATCATGGGGTTAATTACGTTTAATCATATTAATTTTGATCATATTAAATTTAATCGCAATAAAAAAATGAGCGATCAGGGAGAAGAAGACGCCACAGGACAATCCGCAGGAGCAGAAAAGAAAAAGAAACACCCGAAGGTGCTGGGGAGGACCCAGAGAAGCACTGTCTTCACCTGCCTTTAGAGCAGCCCTGTACCACCCTTGGAGGCCTGCGCTGTGTTGACGATGGGTACAGGCACGCGCAGGACACTCCATTAAGATATCAAGGGACATAACTGCTCCTGAACAGAGGTAAATCAGACTGCAGGATGCAACTCATAACAGCCTTAAAATAGCATCCCCCATGGGTGTACCAGCCCGTATTTCAGACTGCAGAGCCCACCGGCGAGAAACACCACCCTCCAGCTGCCGAGCACACCCCACAGACCCAACCACCCATGCCCACGGACAGATGAAGAGAGTGCCACTCCAGACACAGCCAAGCTTTCGCCATACGGTCTTATGTGCCCTCAAGAGAGATCCAAAGTTGTAGTCTTTCCCCTGTCAACAGGACTTTCCCTGTGGTCAGTGGGTCTTTCCTCACCGTCACTGGCCTTTCTCCAGGGTCAGCTAGTTAAGGCAAAGAAGAAAAAGAAACACCCGAAGGTGCTGGGGAGGACCCAGAGAAGCACTGTCTTCACCTGCCTTTAGAGCAGCCCTGTACCACCCTTGGAGGCCTGCGCTGTGTTGACGATGGACAGGCACGCGCAGGACACTCCATTAAGATATCAAGGGACATAACTGCTCCTGAACAGAGGTAAATCAGACTGCAGGATGCAACTCATACAGCCTTAAAATAGCATCCCCCATGGTGTACCAGCCCGTATTTCAGACTGTGCAATGCAGGTAACCCTCTTATATTCAGAAGTCACTGCTTGCATGATAAAATGAGAATCGTAGCCCCTTAAGTTATGAAAGAAGATAGGCAGTTTCCATGTCTTAGGGTCAACCTTAAGCTGAAGATTACAATTGTTGTGTGCCGCCCTCTGAACTTTCCAGTAATGTGATCGTGGTCTCTTACTGCGTTGCCTAATAATTCTTTATTGCAAATCCAACAGTGTGTAGATGAGTCATAACGTTCTTGGCCTTCAGGAGTCATAACAATGTTGAAAGATTTAGTTCATTAGATAATTGATTGCGAAGTTGTTTCATCTGCTCTAAGAATCTACTAGCTGCGTTGGAGCCTCTGTAAATCTCTGGGCGTGTGTGTGCCCATCTGACCTGACAACAATAAACGCATAAGAACAGATCTGATGGTGGGTTAAATAACTTTTTTTTTTTGTTCTTGCTGTTGGGGGCCATAGTACTGCCAAAAGACCCCCAAAAATCAGCATAAACCACGTATGGATCACTGCTTTTGTGTATTTTTTAAAACAATTTTGACCCTGGTTTAGGGTGAGATTTGGTTTCACAGTCTAAAAAAACTTTTACAAGGGTTTTCATGAGGGCGTGTTTCATAGTTGGGATTTGACAAAACATCTTCTACAAAGCCCTTGTATAGTATGATTCTTTGACTATAGGCCAAAGTCGCTATTGTTCTGATTATACATAATGACTTTTTGTACTATCTTAAACGGGATCAAGTCGCATGTTTGTTAAGTGAATCGCCAAAGTGGGGCTTTGGGGGAAAAACCCCTTAGGGGCACTAGATCAGCTTCTACAGACCATGTTATACGTTTAGGGTTTTTGGGCTTGTTTTGCTCTTAAAACTGAATATATTTTCTATACTCCTGGAAAGGATAGTTTTCAAAGTTAAACCTTGTTTATATGCTTTCATAAAGTTTACCTTTCTGCGTTTCTTGTTACAGATGTAAAGGCAAAAACCCCACATAAAACACATTTGTCAAAATTTTTTTTATGTTTAAGACTGCTCTTTTTAAAACAACTTTTTTGGAGGGGAAGGTGAGAATTGCCAATATGGAGGAACTTTTTGTCTCAATTTAATTTCAAGGACTGTCCCTTCAGCCCACCCCGAACCCCTTAATTTGCTTCTTCACTTGCATGGTTAACTGTGTAAGCATGTATCCGCCCATTTTAGAATTAAAAGTCGCGAACTAATAACTTCTTTTTTCTGTTTTGAAACCCAACTCCCTTTGCCAACAACCTCGGGGGTTATATAATCAATCAGAACGGCCATCACTTTACTGGGGGCTCCTTTGAATATCCGGGAATTTTAGAGATAGCGTGTGCTACCTTTCATGACATTTGGGGGGAATGATGTCATGTCTACTTCGCAAAAACATTTTGTTAATTGTCGCCGCCCCTTTCACCAGGTGCCGGCTCATTTTTTTCAAACTCAGACATGTTTGGGGGTTTTTTTTTTTTAACTCAAAATATTTACGTAATTAAAAAAATAAATGTATATAAAAGTAAAAAACGGCTTTTTAATTTTCCCCCAAGGCTGCAACACTTAAAGGCCTTTTAACTTCAAAATAACGCCCCCCAATTTTTTAGCTTTTTCTGAATCCTAAAGTCAATGTTTATTACTTTGATTTTTTGGGCAAAACATTCACATGATCTTTATTTATTGTCTAACATTCCCCCCCCCCAAAATTCAAAAACAATTTTTTTAATAATTTCCTTGTTTGTAAAAGTTCATACAATTCTTTAAATCAATTCGGGGTTCAGCAGCCTTTTTTTTAATATAAAAAAAAATAAAAAAATTTTTGTAAATTCAGTTTTTATTCATAGTTTTTTTCTAATTTTTAAAAAGTTCGGGTTAAAAAGGGAAAACTTTACCCTTCAAAGATCACGAACATCAAGTCAGCATTTTCAGGGCAAATACGAGTAAAATTGCAAAAAACTTTATAAGGTTTAGGAAAAGCCTCGATTTTTTACTAAGGGTTTCCCTTACGCTTTCTCATAGTTAAATTTTCGAAGTTCTGTTAAAAATTCATCAAACACGGTTTTTAACTTTTCTTTATCAACTTGCACTAATCGCCCACCCAAAAATTAAATATTTCGTAAGCTTTTAAAAACTACGGGGGGTTCTTTTTTTTTAAACCCGATAAAATCATAAATCAAAATTAAGAAAGTAACCGCTCCTCTTCTGAGCATTTGTTTTTTAGTCGTAAAAATTGATCTTCTTTAAAGCAAATATTACTCCTTGGGGGCCATAAAAAACTTAGATTACATCTCGAAGCTAATAACAACTAAATGGCGAATAATTTTATATTGGCTGGGGCCAAGAATCTGTATTTTACTTATACCTGTTAACGCTTTCTCGCATGTCTATGCGTTTAAAAAAGTCTTAATTAATTCATAAAAACCTGTTTTTTTAACTGATTTTTTATCCCCCTCCCCTCCCAACCCAACTCAAAAGTATTTTTAAAAAGTCTGTTCTAATCGGCCTTTTTTTTAAACCAATAAAATAACATTAAAAAATTAAATTTTTAATCATTTTCTTTTTTTTTGGCTAAAAACATGGTCTAAACAAAAACCCCCAACAACACACCCCAGCACACTTACACGCACACAGCACATCCGGCGATAGAAAGCAAAAATCAATAACTTGCCTGGGGGGTTCTGCGTGGGGCCTTCATCGGACGTGTTTGAGAATCTTTAATCATTCCCAAAATTTTTTAACGAAGATATTTCTTGTTTAAACCCTGGTCTATCTGCCCTCGTAGTCTTACTTCTTTTGTAAGGTCGCGTATCTTTGTTTTTGTTTCCTACTTTTTTCTTTTAATCTACAAATTCGTTTTTCTTTCTGGAAAGGCGTACTTTTAGAGAAGGTTGAAAACTCGAATCTTCGAAACGTTTTTAAAAAAGCGATACAACGAGTCCCATTTGTTACGGTTGGCTATTGAGGGGCTATTTTGGGGGCGGGTTTTTGAAGGGGGTTTGTTAAAGGGGGGGGGGTTTATTAAAAGGCTGGCTTTGATGGGGGGAGAACCCCAATCTAAAATTCTTTTTTCTAATTTTTTTACACATGCGTACCACAAATGTTGTTTCGATTTATCATGTTATGTTTTCATTAAGGTTACACTCGAATCTCAAATGTTGTTTCGATTTTCTTTATTTTAAAATAGGTTAGCACATGCCATGAGTTTTTTTGTCACGTTTTTTGGCGAGAAAAATTTTTCAGAAGAGAATTTTGGGTAACTAAATTTGCGAAAAATGTTTTACAGGAAATACAGTGACCTTTTTGGGACATTCTAAAACAGACGCAAACTCGGGGGCCTGCGAGAAATACTGGCCCCCTTTTGAAAACCCACCAGAAAGGGAATCAGTGGGGTGGGGCCGAATCAATATTAGGCGACCCGCTGATTTTGTCGGCTATCATTCAGCCCGGGTTGTTAAGTCTGTAAACTTTTTAGCTTTTTTTGGGTTTTTTAACTGATCGTGTGTTTTTTTTTCAATTTTTTGTTTTTAAATTTTTTCCATGTCTACCCATCGAAAGTAAAAGTTTTTCCCCACCCCTTTGGAGTTCAATTTTTTGCCGTCTGAATTGTCGCCACGGCCATAAGTTTTGAAATTCTTCGTCTGTAATTTTTTTCATCCTTAGTTTTTGCTTATTTTTTAATCTAATGAACAGATTTTGGATGCTAGGGCTAAAAGGGCCCCAGTGGCTTTTGTAATTTAGGATTTAAATTTTTTTTTAAAAAACAGCGCAAAATCAAGACACGGTGCCAAAACTAACCCGAGACCCCCTAATCTAACGAGACTGGCGCCCAACCCCACTGGCTAAAACGAACACTAGAACCACATTTACGCTAGCTAGAGCCAAGACCGAATTACAAAAGAAAGTTTTAAAGTTTTAGTATTTTTCTAGAAACTCTATATTTAACCCAAGCCCTTCTCCATTTTTAAATAAGATTATTTTTATTTTAATTAATCTTGACATATTTTCTTATTAATCCTTCTGGCAGCACTTCATCAACAAGAAAAACGCAAAAAAATTAACATATTTAATGAAAAATAAAGTCGAGTCTGTTATTTGTCTTTGTCAACCATACGTAACCTTGTCAATGATCCATGGGGTTTATTTTATCCCCGTTTTTAGTAATTGCAAAAATGAACTTGAGGAGCACCCAAGTTTTCGCCTATTTTTGTAGCCCAAATTTAAAACGATTTTGGCAAACTGGGATCACCCCCCTGGGGAGAAATAAGGCGAAAAATCAGTGTCTTTTCCCCTAGGTAGGATTCTAGTTTTGGGTAATTTAACCGAGGGTTTCTTTCCCACTTCACAGACTTTTTTCTCTGTAGTATATTAAAAAACCCCCCAACATTTCAATCTTTTTTTTTTGTTGTGTTCCGGGAACCAGGCTAACAAGAAGGGCCAGCTTCAAAGTTTTTTCAAAATTTTTTTTCTTCTTATAAATATACTTGGGGTTTTCGTAGTTCAAATTTTTAAATTTTCCAAGCAATTTGGGAAAATAACATCCAAGCATTCTCTTTTTATAAAGTTTGTATTCGTGTTTGCCAAAATCTTTTCCCCTTTAAAATTTTCTTATCTCTTCTAGGGTGATATTGCTGCCTTTTTTTGTCTTAAATTTCTGTTCTTTTGTAAACCCCGTCTCTGTGTACTCAAATCCGTAAACTTTTTCCCTGGCACTCCTATTAATCAAACTCATTGGTCTGCTGGGTTTTTTAGCTCTACTGCAACGTTTAGGAGCTAGCTCCGCTTTTGACTCGGCCCTCGAACTTTTTTTTTTAATAAAAAAATTAAAAACAAATTGTTATAAGTAGTAAATAATAAACAATCTAAATAAACAAACTATTGAACTGGAGGGTCATCCGTAAGCATACTTGGCGTGCTTAGTTTTTCTAACTGCTCTTTTATTTTTTTGCTCTTTTTTGTCCCTTATTATAAAATTTTTTCATTAAACTTTCTTCAAAACTATCTTTGCCTTATGTAAATAATAAAACCCGTTTTTAACTGCGATCTAAAGTTTTTAAAAAACAGCATTGATTTTTGAGTTAAGACCCCAAAACAGAAACAAGGCGGGCGCCCACTAAAGGCTAGCTTTGACAGAGCTTTTCTTTTTTAACAATGTCTCTTCAGCTAAAACAAATTTTTCAATAATAAACGTGTTTCAGTTCCCCAAATATTCTATAGTAAGCTCTAAACAGTCGCTTTTTGTCATGGGATCAACAAAAATTAAATTTCTCGTCTGCCCAAATAAACTTCCTTTCCTTATAAGACCTTGTTGTGCTTAATGGTTGTGCAAAATAAACATGTGCTCGTAAAAAACCCGTTTTGTTTGTAAAAACAAGTACAAAGACAGTTTTCCCACACCCATAATCCCGCGTAAGAGAACATGCGGATTTTTTGGCGAAATTTCAAGCTATCCATTGTTTTTATTAGAATTTTTTTCTGTTTTTTAAAAAAGCCGCGTCTTTTGCCTTTTTTTCTTAAATTTTTAAATGAGCATCACAAACCATAAAAAATGGCATTTTTTTGGGGCCTTTTCCGTCTGCTTTCTTTGAATATTTATTTTAGCATCTGCCCTATCCTTTCTCCATTCCAAAAAATCTTTTTGTCAAATGTAGATCAAAAAACACCACAGCCCATATTTAGTTATTAAGTATCTTCGAGCACTCAAAAAGGCAAAGTTTTTAAATACACGATAACTGCAGGACCTTTTTGCCTCCTCAGAAAATAACTTTCTTATTTCATCAAGGTTGGTGAGGTAAAAGTCCAGGGCCCAAATACAACTGATCAGACTTCCATTTATTACACATAAACCCTTTCTAAATTTTTGGATTAAAAAACGTTTCTGTTCCTCTGAAAAGGGTTTTTCCTTCAAAAAACAAGAAAAAAATTTCCCTTTTTAAAACTTCAGAGACTGTTTTGAGTGTTCCGGAGTGTCCCCGCTTTGTTTTTATTTCGTAATGGCTGCAAAACTCTTCATAATAAAAAACCTTTTTTCTTTTATATGGGTTAAGATTTTTTGGGGCCATTTTTCGGGTTATAACAACACAAACTCAAGAGAAAAAGTCCTAACGTGTATTTAGCTAAGGTTTCAGACAGAACAACAAAATCGCTAGGATTAAGTTAGATATAAGAAAGTTTTTCTTTTGCGCCCCTTTGATAAATGGCTAGGTTTTTTAACAGCTCAAAATCTAGGGGAGCAAAATTGTTGCCAAATGCTTCTCACTGCCATCTTTAACATCATTCTTGCATCCCCGCTTAAAAGTCTGTCTTGAGCCCGTTTAAATTCTTGTACCCCTGATAAACTTTTTTTTTTCTTTTTTTTTAGGCCCAAGATCAGAATAGGGGAAAAAATGTCTCCCTCCTTAGTACAAATACTTTTTCCCCCCAGTTTAATTACATATTTTTTAACGTTTTCCCCTGCCTAATTACAACAACAGTAGCTTTGGGATCCGCGATTTAATATCTATTTTAAATGAAGTTTAGCATGCCCGGGTTTTAAAACATCGCCAGCCCCAAGACCCGGGAACTTTACTATTAAAGTTTGTTCGGGCTGAACTTTTTGAGGGTATTTACACAAATTCAGTTTCCCTTTATATTTTTTACGCCATGGGGTTCCTTCCTTTTCTGTATGGTCGAGGTCACAACCGATGATTCATTTTTTATAAAACAAAAAAGAATATAAAAAAAAAAAAATGAGAAATTTTGACCCGTTTGACCCTGTTGAAAAAAAAGGGGATCGGCCCAGGCCCTTCATTTGAGAAAGAAACAGAATTGGGGCCCTTCATTGCGCAAAAAATTAAAAAGGCAGCAAAAGGTTCTTCAGCCCCCTCATGAAGAAGTAAAAACACCCCCTTCAGTTAGCGCATCCGTGCAAACTTTTAACAAATAGAATTAACTCATTCACATAAGTTAGGCCAGCCGCCAGAAGGCCATAGCCCTTTTTGATTTAAGATTGAAAAGCAACCATCTGTATTAGAACTAGAGAGGAAATTTTGTAAGAGTTATACAAACCCAACCCCAAACAAGTTTTAAAACTAAAACAAATTTTAAAACAGGGGATTCCTGTTGCTGCCAAGGCGATTAAACTTTTTAAAATTTTAAAGGCCTGGGGCTGTTACCCTTTTACAAAACTTGGGGGAGTTTGCCAACACGATCTAAAATAGAAATGCCTTTTTCGAGAGTTAGGTCCAAGAACGATAAGCAAAGCAAAATTGAACGAGTTTTAATGAGGGACGCAGTTAAAAACAATTGCGTTTTCCCTTGCCTATGCGGAAACCGGGGACTTAATGCCGTTTTGCAAACAAAGGGGTAAACTAACAAAAAATTTTAGAAAAACTTGGTGACTAATAAGAGTAGAAGAAGAAAAAAAAAAATGGCGACGCAGATGATAACAATTTTAGGGCGAGAAGAAAAGGCTAAAATACAACAAAAAAATAAAAGTTTTAATCACAAAGGGGGGCCCAGTTAGAAGTGCTGTCAAAACAACGCGGGGGGGGGTAGCCCCAAACAGAGAATAAAAAAACTTAAAAACAGAATCTTTATGAAACCTACGCTGGCAAAAGATAAGGACTCTTTTCGGGGAAACAGGGGTTTTACAATTTGTTTTAACCCCTTTTGGGTTTGATCTTACACTCATTATGCTTTAACGGGGAGTGCGCCAAGGGGGCCAGACCCCCCAACCCTCACCCCTGGTAAAATTGGTTTAAAAAACAATTGCTTTACTAGCAAACCTATTAAAAAAGTTAGCTGCCAAACGCTTGTGCCCCCTGGCATAATAGGCTGTTGTAGTTTTGGGGTTTTTTCTACTAAGGTAAGGGGCTGGTTTTTGGGTGACCTCGTGGACATTAGGAGCGTTAGCTGTGGAATTTAATTTTAGTGAAATAAGTATGGCTAAACCAGAAAAGTTAAAAATACAACAAGGGGGTGTCTTTTTATAGTAGGCTGTCAGTGTGAGGCACATTTAAAAGGGGAGTGCTTTTTGGGTGCTTTTGGCGTGGGGCTTTCTGGGTGTGGGCTGCTTTCCCCGGCTGTGGGTCTTAAACTGGTTCGCTTTTTCAGGGTAGGGACTTCTTTAAAAAGGGGGAGGCCCTTTTGTTTAAACATTTATTGTGCCCTAAGTCTTGGGCGCTCCAGTATGAGGATTTCGTTATTATAATTTTTGTATTATGCCAATCTTAGTCTAAGGTCGAGGGTAGCATGTATAATTTCCTGGCCTCAAAAAGTCAACCTGCATGTGCAAGAACGTCTTGATACCTTTGAGCTGGGAGGGAAATCAAAAGCAGAGTTAAAAGCATCTTCTAAATTATAAAAATTGTTTTCTGGCATCAAAGCCGTGATTTATCAACTAAGCTAACTTGGGCTGTGCTTGCGCTCCTAAAACACCAAACGTATGTCCTTATGGAGTCTTGAGTCATGCACGCCGGCATTTTTAGACCTTTACTTTTATCTAAAAAAATTTTTCCAGGCATTGGGGTTTTTTGTTTATGGGCCCCAATCGAACTTGTCTTTTGGGGGAAAAGAGGGTGGCCGGGGCCCGTATCATAAGTATATTTCAGTTCACCCCCAAACAATAGCTACTGGCAAAAAAGCCTGAGGAGAGAAGGGATCGGCCCAAAATCCTCACTGCAGAAAATTTGGGCTAGGGGGTTTGTAGGGAAAGTCTGCATACAGCCTCAGAAACAGTTCAGTTGCAGGGGAAGGAAAAAACCAAGGGCCCCGAAAGCAAAGGGAAAGCGGCAGAGAGGTGTTTTAAGTGGATCGGTCAAGGAGGAACAAAAATGAACTTCATAAGGGTTAACTTTCCCACAAATATAGGTGTCCCCTGGCTCAGTGGTTAAAGGCGAGTATTAATGGGAAAAAGACCTCCAGGGGTCATGGTTCGAATCCCCGCCCCGGCTCGTCCAAGATGGGAAAAAAAAAAAAAGGGGGCAGGGGACACCGGGTCAGAACCGGGTGTGGGCCCCAACCCCCCCCAGAGGGCAGGGGAAAAAGGGGCCCAAAAAACTTGCTTGAAGGGGGGTTCCTTCTGGGCCTCTGCTGCCACGCCCTCCACGGTTTCTTTCTACTGCCTAAAACCCCTGATGCGGTCTAACTTTTTTTTAAAAACAGTTGAAGGTTTTAAAGTTTAAAATTTGTTGCAAATTTTTTCATATGCATTATTGTCCATTTGGGCTGTTTAAAAGGATAAAACGCGTTTTCGTTAGGGGGGGGCATTTTTTGTTCGTTTGTATTCGTCTGTACTGGGAATAAACATGAAATTATATATGACCTTACAAGAGATTAGGGTGGTTTAAAAGGTTTGATATGAAACACCGCAGCCAGTAGTTGCGCATAAACGGCAAAATTTAATGTTGAAAAAAGCCTAGGGGGGACCATGCTGATGGCACCTGTGCTCTTTTTGGGGTTTAAATATTTTTTTTTAGCGGGTTTTCAATCAACCCGAACCGTATGATCCATCTACTGCAAGGGTTAAAATTTCTGAAGTTAAAAATTTGGGTTAAAACCTCCACATTTTAAGTAACAGTTCAATATATTGAAAGCTACCCTTTTTAAATTAGTTTTTTAAAGGGGTTTTTTTAAAAAAGTTTTTAAAAAAAGTAATTATATAACCAAACAAAACGGCGTGTGTTCTTAACATCCCAATTTTAATTGGGGGCGGGAGTTGTAGGATTCCCCTTAAAAAAATGGTTTTAAAATAAAAAGGTTTAACATAACGAAAGGGACCAAAAAAATTGGTTAATATTAGAAAAGAGGGGGGGGGGACCAATAACTCAGTAAAAAAACCAAAGGATTCAATTTTTTTTCTTTAAAATGAAATACTTAGCGAATTTAGTATATTGCTAACAAATTAAAAAGGCAAACCTCAAAATTACTAGAATTTTCCCACAAGAAAAAGAAAGATCCTTTCCCAAGGCTTTGGGTAAATCTTGGCTTTTCCCAATAGTGACAGAGCTTATAGATTTGTCAAGAGAAGGGGTTTATAATTTGAAGGGAATAAACCCTCTGATTTTTCGTAAAACCCCAAATTTTTTATGTCCATTTCGCAGTTAAAAACAGATACTAATTTGTTTAATGGTATCCATCACTGTTTACGGGGACTTCCCTCAATTAAGGCAGGGTTTTTCATTTTCGTTATACAGGTTTGGCGAGCTGAATTTAAAGAATTAATTGAGGGTTTTTAAAAATTTATTTAAATTAAAAAAAACTAACCAAAATGGAAAGCCGTTTTTTGTTCTGAATTATAATGGCTAGAAGTAGGAAAAATTAGAAAAGTATAAGGGCTCGTCCCGCGGGCCCCTTCTTAATTTTATGTCCTTGGGGGAAAGTAAATATGTTGTTCCCATCACCATTCTTTTTACACGTAACCCCCCTTTCAAATTTTAATTTTGTCAAATTTTTTGGGTTTGAGTGTTAAATTTTTTTTTAAAACAGGGGTTAAATTTGGTCAAAAATGACATGTGATGGGCGTGATTTAGGTGAAAAGGGGGTTTTCCGTGCAAAAAAATGGGTGAGCTTGAAAGAACATATTTTCATTCTCCGGGGGGAATGAAAGAAAATTGATTAAAAGGGGGGGGGGTGGAAAAAGGGAAAAGGGGGGGGGGGGAAAGGGGGAGAGGGGTTTTTTTTGAAGGATGAAAATGAAACGAGCAAAAAGACAGCATCGAGACAGAGAGGGAGAGAGAGGAGAGAGGGGAGAAGAGAGAAAAGAGAGAGAGGAGGGGCAATAAAAACCCATACAGACAGGCAGGCAGACAGACGACAGAAACAGAAAAATAGGAAAAGGCAGAAAGAAACAGAGGGAAGGGAGGGGAGTTTTTTAGAAAATTTAATTTAACCCCAGGGGGGGTTTTGAGGGGAAAGGGGAGAAAGAATGCAGAAACGTTGAGGGGAAATTTGGGGGGGGGGGGGGGGGGGGGGGGGGGTGCTGGGGGGGGAAATGGATGGGTACGTGGGAGAGGGGGGGGAGAGGTTTTAAGGAGATGGTGAGGGTAGGGGGGGTAGGGAAATAAAATGGGGAGGGAGAAAAGGGGTGGGGAAGGGTAGGGGGGGGGGGGGGGCCCTGGGGGGGGGGGGGGGGGGGGGGGAAAAGGGGGGGGGGGGGGGGGGGTTTTGGGGGGGGGGGAAAGGGGGGGGGGGGGAAAAAAAGGGGGAAAGGGGGGGGGAAAGGGGGGGGGGGGGGGGGGGGGGGGGGGGGGGGGGGGGGGGGGGGGGGGGGGGGGGGGGGGGGGGGGGGGAGGGGGGGGGGAAAAAAAAAAGGGCGGGGGGCCCGGGGGGGGGGGGGGAAATTTTGGGGGGGGGGGGGGAGGGGGGGGGGGTGGGGGGGGGGGGGGGGGGGGGGGGGGGGGGGGTGGGGGGGGGGGGGGGGGGGGGGGGGGGGGGGGGGGGGGGGGGGGGGGGGGGGGGGGGGGGGGGGTGGGGGGGGGGGGGGGGGGGGGGGGGTGGGGGGCCCCCGGGGGGGGGGGGGGGGGGGGGGGGGGGGGGGGGGTGGGGGGGGGGGGGGGGCCCCGGGGGGGGGGGGGGGGAGGGGGGGGGGGGGGGGGGGGGGGGGGGGGGGGGGGGGGGTGGGGGGGGGGGGGGGAGGGGGGGGGTGGGGGGGGGGGGGGGGTTGGGGGGGGGGAGGGTTTGGGTTTTTTGGGTTTTTTGGAAGTTTTTTGGGGGGAAAAAATTTTTTGGGGGGGGGGGGTTTTTTTTTTTGGTTTTTAGAAACCCGGTCGCTTAAAATTGTGATCCCGATGGCACCGTTTTTTAAATTTAAAAAAAAAGCTTGCACCCATACCCCGGCGCGAGGGGGGTTGCAGTTTTAGGGGTAGTAGGCCATAACAAAACCCCCGTCAAGGAAAGCTTTTTAAGACCTGTTCCAACAAAATGGACCCTATTATCAAAGGAAAAGCCGGGCCCGGAGCACACAGCTCCATCTGTACCCCCATCGAGCCCAACAGAAAGTTTTGGGGCCCCAAAAAGGATTAATTAGCCTGCCTACCGGGGGGGAGGCCCAAAATGGGGGGGGGGGGGGGGACAGGGAAGGGGAGTTAATGGGGAAAGAAGGGGGGTGCCAAAAGAGGAGCTTGGAAAAACAATTTAAAACGGTTTTTTTTTTTATTTTTTTTTCGTGTGGTGTTTGGGGTTTTTTGGTTTTTATGCTTCCCTTACTTTTTTTCTGTTTGGGGTTGTTTCTTTGGGGGCGGAAAACTTGTTGTTTTTTGTTGTGTTGTTCCTTGTTGTTGTGTTGGGTTTGGTTGTGTGTTGTTTTGTTGTTGTTATTGTTGTGTTGGGGTGTGTTGGATTGTGGGGGGGTTGGGGTAGGTCGCCGCGCGGGCGGGGCGCGCGTGGGTGCCGCCGGGGCGTGTGGTGTTGTGTGTGTGTGTTGTGCCCGCCCCCGGCGCTTGGGTTGTGTGGTTGTTTGTTGGGGGAGGGGGGGGGGGGTGGGGGGTGGTGGGTGTTGGGAAGCGGCGGCGTGTTGTTTATGTGTAGGGGGGGGGGGTCATGCACCTGTGGGTGTGTGTGTGTGTGTGTGTGTGTGTGTTGTGTGTGGTGTGTGGTGGGTTGTTTGGGGTTGTTGTTCTTCTTTCGTCCCCCTTTGGGTTTTTGGTTTTTTGTGTGGTGGTTGAGTAAGTTTAAGAGTGCCTTTTTTTGGAGGAATTTTAAAGGACGTAAGACAAATATAACCCCCCAACCCCCCTTTTCCGCTTTATTAAACTAAACTTTTTCTGAAAAACCTCTAAAGATAAATATTGTAAAACCTAATAATTTTAAAATAGACAAAAAGTGCAAGGAAATACAGATTTTTGATAAAGATGTCCATAACAAAACCCCAATCCGAATTAAACACCTTTTGTTTTGGACAATTATCGAAATAGCACAAAAACCCCAACTTGCTTTAAAAATTTTGCAAAATTTTTTTTTTAAAAGTTTTAAACGGCTTGATTAAATTTTATATCTCCCTGGGAGGAAATAAATTTTTTTGGGGGGTGTGTTGAGGTGGGGGGGGGTGGGTGGTTTGGGTTTGGGGTGTATTTTATTTTCTTGTTTTTTTTATGGTCCGTGGAGTGTTTGTTGTGTTTGTGTGTGGTTGTGTGTGGGGTTTTATTTTTATGTTTGCGCTTTTCGTGCGCCCTTGTTTATTTTTGTTTTTGTGGTGTTGTTGGTTGTTTGAGTGCGCCGTGTTGTAGTGGTGAAAAGTGGTTTTTCTCTGGGCCCCCCCCCTTCCCTACAAAGGAATAACAACAACCCCACAACCCCCCAAACCCCCACCAAACCCCCCCCCCCCCTTTTATTTTTTTTTTTTTTATTTTTTTTTTTGTTTTGGTAAGTCCCCACCTTACAATTAAGAGGGGGGGGGGCAAGTGCAGATAAACTGTTTGGGGTTTTTGTTGGTTTTGTTAGGGTTTTTGGGTTTTTGGTTTTTTTCCGTTTGTTTTAAAAGAGATTTCGGCAGATGTTAAGCTTTTTGGTTTAAAATTCATTTTTTATTAATTTTTAAAATCGAAGAAATGTTTTTGGGAAACCTAAATTTCCAAACCAATCTAAAAACAAAGGAACAATTTTTTACAAAACAACGAAAAATTAATTTTTTAAAGCCTTTTTAAAAAGAAACCAAGTTCAAGAAATAAAAATTGGGTTTTTTTTTAATTAATTGATGTTTATAAAATTTTAGCATCACAAAACCCTAATACTTTTTAAAACGTTCCCCTTTGGTGTTTGGGATCTACAAGTGAGGGACAAGAGCTTGATTTCTTCTAAAATCAATTATCATCTCCGTCGTCTTACTAACATGCAAATCTAGACAGTTCTCTTTATACCAAGCATAAAAACGTGTCACTGCTTGATAATAAATGGTATTTGAATTTCATAGGTCTTCTAAAGCAGAATTATCTGAGTACTTTATGACATGAGTGACAGAAGAACCAGTACAATCATTAATTAAAAAAAAATTGTATAAAGAGTAATGAGTACAGAGAAGAGAACAGTGCCTTGAGGTGCACCAGTAAATGTGGTTCTTGCTAACGAATATTTTCCCTCAAAACGTAGGCCTACGCACTGTAACCTGTTGAATAAAATGTTCACAATCCATAAAATCAATTTTGTGTTGACCGGTAATGTTTGGAGTTTCCTTGCCATAGTGTGTGGTTTTATAGTATTAAAAGCGACGAAAAATAAATAAACAAGATGCGAACAAAAGAACCTTTGTTTTCAAGATGTATGTATGCGTGGTTTAAAAGAGTGATCATTGCGTCATCCGTACTCTGCCTGCAAACTGGTGTGAATCACAAAGCTGTTGGACTTGAAGAAGAATCTGAAGGACAAGGCGTTCAAAAGATTCATTACAAGAGATGTCAATGCAACAGGTATATTAATTATTCAATATACTAGGCTTTCTTGTTTTTGGTACTGGACAAATTGTTGATTTTTATTTTCCAGAGAGAGGGCACAGATCCACAATTCAAAGACCATGAGAACAACCTACAGAAATTATATGACAATTGTCCTGATCATGATTTTAAAACATTTCCACAAAATTTGTCTGGGCCTGTAGCTTTACTTATCTTCATCTTTTGAACAGACCTCAAATGCCGTTAGCACAGCTGTTTGAAATATTCGATGTAACAGTTTCCAAATGTTCACCAACATGCGTCATTTCAAAGCGGCAATAAAAATTATGCAGTTTGGTAGCAAAATCCTCACATTCCTCTTCTCATCGATTTCATTCACTTCGTGGTTTGTTCTGTCCAGTGAGAGTGTTTAGGCTACCCCATGCTTTTTGCATGTTCCCCGACTCAAACTGCTTTTATCCTTTTTCTCTGTGTTCCATCTTTGCGTCCTTTTTTACAGGTCTTAGTTTTCTTTGAACTGTTTTCTTTGCAAAATCATTCGTCGATTGAAAAGCGATTTTCTTTTCATTAAGTGTTTTGTTTAAAGATTTGGAAACCCAAGGCTTATTATTCTAAAACAAATAACATTTTTCTTTGGTATCAGCATGTTTACACAAAAGGTAAGACATCAGAGATAACATCAGCAGCTTCATCCACATCAACACAAGAGCCAAAAAACACGTCCCAGTCTGTGCACGCATAGCAAGCTCGCAGTTGTTCTATGCTATCAGGAGACCAAATTTTTACATTTTTTCTGTACAAGTGTGTTTGAATAACAAGTCGGTAAGAGGGGATTAAGTGTAAGGTGTTGTTTTCAGATTTACTACTTTCAGTAAGGGTCACAGACTTATAAGCATATGGGATATCATCATAACACAAATCAAGCTTTTTGTTGAGATTGGTTGGACAGGTGACATACTGTTTAAATCAGGGTAAAACAGACCGGAGGTCACATTGATTAAAATCACCAAGAACCAAATTTGGAGCATCAGGGGATAACAACCGCAATTTTCGCACAACACCGGAGATATCATTTGCAGCATTTGCAGGGTTGGATGAAGGTGGGGGGAGGGGGGGGGGGATATACACTCTATATGACGGTGACGAACACTCTCCCCGATTCACGGGGCAGGTAACGGGATCGATGTGACAAGGCAATCAGGCCAATGCAGGAGTGCTCAGTCTCATTTTCACTGTCACATTCGCTCTGTCACAACAGCACTCGTGGACGTACAGGCATCAGAAATTTTATCACACCGCCACGTTTCAGACAAACATGATAAACAGGCATCAAGATATTCTGTCATCAGCCGCACATTTGCACACAATTCATCAAAATTAAAATTGGGAGCTTTTGGTCTGATAGATCGCACATTTGACAGTATGATAGAAGAAAGAGAGGGACTGGTTTTGTTCTTCCGTAATCCTCTACAAACTCCACCTCTCTTCCCTCGCGTCTTTGTGCATGTCCTTCCACACTTATCACGTTGAGGGGAGATCATTGAAATACTGAGCGTTGGTGTCAGTAAAAGTTCTGAACTGAACAAGGGTCTGACGATCATAATAACGTAACGGCCTGTACCTGCTTGGCGGAAGCCATCCGCAATGCAGCTCCAGTCAAAACTACACAGTTCAACACGCAACATGTCACAGACATGACCACTTCAAGTTTCAATACACACACCGACCACATCCTGGATATCACAGAAAACACCTTGCAGACCGATGAAGCCAATCACAGACTGCAAAATCAACACATCCTGGATATCGCAGAAAACACCTTGCAGACCGATGAAGCCAGTCATAGACGGCAAACACATGATAATCAAAACACCTTGCAGACTGATGAAGCCAGTCACAGACGGCAAACACATGATAATCAAAACACCTTGCAGGCCGATGAAGCCAGTCACAGACGGCAAACACATGATAATCAAAACACCTTGCAGGCCGATGAAGCCAGTCACAGACGGCAAATACATGAACATCAACATATCCTGGATATCACAGAAAACACCTTGCAGACCGATGAAGCCAGTCACAGACGGCAAACACGTGATAATCAAAACACCTTGCAGGCCGATGAAGCCAGTCACAGACGGCAAACACATGATAATCAAAACACCTTGCAGACTGATAAAGCCAGTCACAGACGGCAAACACGTGATAATCAAAACACCTTGCAGACTGATGAAGCCAGTCACAGACGGCAAACACGTGATAATCAAAACACCTTGCAGACTGATGAAGCCAGTCACAGACGGCAAACACGTGATAATCAAAACACCTTGCAGACCGGTGAAGCCAATCACAGACGGCACACACGTGATAATCAAAACACCTTGCAGACCGGTGAAGCCAATCACAGACGGCACACACGTGATAATCAAAACACCTTGCAGACCGGTGAAGCCAATCCAGACGGCAAACACGTGATAATCAAAACACCTTGCAGGCCGATGAAGCCAATCACAGACGGCAAACACATGAACATTAACACAATTGCACAGCTACACGACACTAGAGTCGCCCCTTGTGAAGCGCCTCCTGTAGTGTGTGGGTGTTGTGTTGTGGTGTGTGTGTGTGTGTGTGTGTGTGGTGTGTGTGTG
>JAFLJL010000808.1:44601-82101 GCA_018398815.1 Conus ventricosus
ACGGCAAAGTTTAACTGGTTCTGGTTAAAACTGCATCGGATGACTAAACCACGCTTTCGCGATGTGGTCTTTTTTAATAGGCGGTTAGATATCTGTTTAATGGAGTACTCACCTTTTTATGAAAGGTGACAGTCTGGGTCACAGAAATGTCGAGGGTGCCAGTTGTTATATTTTTAAGATTGTAGTGCGGCCCAACAGAATATTTTGCATCAGTATATTTGAATGCACTCATTTTTAATTTGTTTTAAAAATGTTTGTAACAATAAACAACCCAAGACCACCCTTCGTTTTTAGAACATGCTGTTAAGAACGATTGCGGAACCAAAATGGTCGCACTCCATGAAATATTTTACAAAGTCGTATGGTTTAATTAAGTAAAGCCAGGGAGAATAATAAGATTCAAAAATTTGACCCAACAGGGGTCAAAGTTAGCCAGTTAACAATACCTGATGGTTATTACGGGTTTTGCTCACTAAAAGAAGCAATGAGTAACTTTGACATTACTCTCAAACTTAACAATGCAAATCTAAAAAAAATATTAACATTCAAACCTGAAGAAGCAAATTACTTTTTTGATAAAGAGCTAGCTAAAATGTTAGGCTTTGCAGATGACAATCATAGATTTAGAGTTGTGCCAGACAAAAACTACTTATGAGGGAGAAAATCCGCTCGATCTTGCATTACATTCATTACTCTATATTCATTTGGATGAGCTAAGCACTGATGAAAACTTATATGATGGAAGGCCTTCAACTGTTTTAAGAGCTCTTCCATCAGGGAAAGCTGCATATTGCGATTATGAAATTATACAATTCCTAATTTACAGTTTAAAAGATTAGTTTGTGGAAGGGTCGGATCATTTAATATAAAAATCAAAGACAAAACAGGGAAAGCCGTGAAATGTGATAACCTGCACATTGTTTTGGAAATAAAATAATCGTTACAAAAAAATAATGTCGCGTGGGCCAGAAGAATCAGGAGTTACATTAGCGCCTGTAAGGTGTATAACCTTAGAATTAAAAGACCTTGCAGATGTTGCGGACTTTGAACAGAATGGTGAGATAGGCACTTTGTATGGTTTTGAGTACACTAAAGATGGTGATTATAAACGCAAAGAGGTTGACGACAACAAAAGGTTTCCTAAACTAGAGCAACTACGCAATCTAGAGGCAAATAATGTTGGCCAGTATGAATATAAAATTTGTTCGAAAACCTGACCTCAAATGGCACTTAGAACCATATTTAGAATGGGAAATAAAATTTGAATTCATAAACCCATTTACATATTTTAGCCGTCAAAAAGTTTCAGAAAAGCATTCAACTCTGGCCCTTTACATGTAAGTCTTATGCCGGACGACAATAGTCGGAAAGAAATTGAAATAACGCCGTATGGGAAAAAACAGTACATCCTCCACAGAAAAGAAACAGTTGTAAAAAAAGCTTCTACAAAATTACAGTTCTTTCCAAGCAGAAAATTAGGAGACACGTTCACAATGATATTTGAAATTTCTGTCTTTAAAGATGTGGAGAGGGAGGGGGTTGTGGGCGTTAGTGACGTCCTTATAAAAGGAATTAATATTAGCTGGCAAAACTTAGACGTTAAACGCCTTAACGTTGTTGTCGTCGTTCTTCACAATGGCGAGGATATTAAGATCATAACAACAAGCAACAAAATCACTGTTGACTTAAATAGAAACAATCTTACAGAACTAAATTGGATTAATCTTACACATTTAGGTCTTGTAGGGTTTATTATTACTGAACAGGTTTTGACAGAAAGTATGATAAAAATAATAACTGGATTAGATTAAATTCTTCTATAAAACCATGGAGCAGTTAAACTTTATGACAAAAACTCCTCATTGCTCGTTGATTTGTGGGCAGACTGGTTGTGGAAAAACAATATTTGTCCTAGACCTATTACAAACAGTTTATCGCTATAATTTTAATCATATTGTAGTTTTCTGTCCGACACTTAAATGGAACAAAGCATATCATGATAGAAGGTTTATATGGACAGATGATGACATATATTTAGTTAATCCTAGCATAAACTGAGTGAGTGTTTAGAACAGTTTTATTAGACTGTTTGAAGGAACGCAAACACTATTTATTATAGATGACTGTTCGGCAGAAAGAGACATAGTTAAAAAGAGAAACACTTTGTCGAAACTAGCTTTCAGTGGAAGGCATGCTGGGATAAGTGTGTGGATTTTATGCCAGAAATATAACTCGGTTTTAAAGACTTTAGAGAACAGTTAAAGACTGTAGTGTTATTTCACATGAAAGACAGAGACTCATTTGAAAAATGTTTGCGTGAAAATGTGTTATTGAAAACGATCAGGAAAAACACAGGATTAAGCAAAAACTGAAATCTGAAAAGTTTAGTAAATTAGTATTGAAAACGGATAACCCTGCCCAGTATGTTTGTTTGTAGATAATCGTTATTTTTTAGTTATTGAAGTCTTACTTGTCAGAGAACAGTAATATGCTGATTTTAGGTCACTTTCGCCCAAAAACTGGTTGATCGCGAAAGTGGCCCAGAACAGACATTTCCCTGTTCTCTACGTCCCTTTGCCTCAAAGCGTTTAATGCCTTTTGTGAGAGGTTTCACGCCCCTTGACAAATTCCCCCACTCGAAGATAATGTCCTGCATTGGCTAAAACACATTCAAGGAGCCGAAAACTCTCATAATTTTCCCATTTAAACCAATGCTAATCTGGGCTTCTCATAAGCCTACTTACACCAGAGAACACACGCAATATTTGTCTTGCAACAACAATTAGAGAAAAATAAATACATACACACTATCCAAGCAAATATCAAACATAAATCTGAATCTCTCACAGCTCTAAGTCGTGTGGCCTATATAAGATAAACATTATGTTTCTACGGAAATTCTCCCCTTTCTCTTCATACACGAGGCCCGCAACCAGCCACGTCATGCATACACGACACTGCAAAAGACACACGCACCCACAACCCGACTTTTCGCCCGACCATTTTATTTTGGCCTACAGTCCCATCACTCTTTCTTCACTCTCTAACCCACGTTGTCGTACTGCGAGACATGTGTTGCAATGTGAACAGAAACGCCTGATATCACCTAGGATACTTGGCCAGTAGTACTTCTTCCCCACTCCCTTTTGCGAGGCCTTCTTCCCCAGATGGCCGGGGGCTGCGTCCGTGTTTCTTCGGACTTCACCGCCTTTCTGCGTTTAAAGGCACAACGATCTGCCCCTTTTGTCTTCTCTGAACTCAAGGGTAAACCCGTTGGGGAAAATTTCCCCCATCCTTTATCCCCAAAACCGAGGGTTTCCTCCAAACCACGCTTCTTCTCCCTTGTGTGAGAAAAACCCAAACGTTTTCTGAGCAAATTTGTTCCCCTTTTGTTTGCTGCAAGTGGGGGGGTTTTGGTTTCTCCTGGACACGCCCCATTGGGGGGGGGGTTCGGAAGTGTGTGACCCCCCGGGCCTTTTCCCCCCCGTGTTTCCCCTTTTCCGGATTAACACGAAATCACAGTCGGGGTTTCCCGTCCCCAAACGTTTTAACCTGGAATGTTTCAATTACCAGATTTACGGGGGGCCCGGGAACAACCCCATTTATAGAATGGTGTTTCAATGAACCCCGGGCCATGTCAATTTTGGCTTTGTTAAATTTTTTTGTTTTACCTCTGGTTTACCCTTTGGGGAATTTGCCCTTTTTAAACCAGGGGTCCTTCACCATTTTTCCTGTGCACCCAGAGTTTTAATTATTTTTAACCTTTTTTCCCCCCACTCTGCTTTGTCCCACATCCATGTTTTTTTTCCCCTGAATCTGTGAAACCAGCACAATTGGGACAAAATCCCCACTGTCATTTTGTTCATCTTTTTTTTTCGGCCTCTATCGGGGCCCTGTTCCTCTTTGGAGGCTGCCTTCTGGGGATTTTACATTTACATTCCTACCCCAAGTCCCCGGTCTTATTGCACAAAAAACAGGAAAGTCTTTTTCCCTAGCCACCTGGCTATTGGTTTTCCCCCTTTTTTGTACGTGCCCCCGGGGGCCCTAGGGGTTTGTGTAATACTGTTTCATTATTTTGGTCTTGTGGGGCCCCTGTTTAACCCTCTGAAAACGCCCCGGGTTTTCCCTTTTTTTGGCAAACCCTCCCTTGTTCCCCGGGGAAAGGCTCAGCTGTTCAAAGAAATTCAGCTATTGGGGGTTTGAACCTTTTCCAAATTGGGGAAAGGTTTAACCCCCGTCCCAAAAACCATCAGTATCTGTTCCTTCATCACCAGTGTCTTGAGGCCTTCAAAATCACTGTTTTCCCCACAAATTTCCCAAACCCATTTTTAAAAATTTATTGCCCATTTAAAACCCAACTGTTGTAGTCTCCCCAGGGCCCGTTCTTGCGTCGCGAAATCCCCTTTTAAAACCTTCTTCAGCCCAATTTCATATCCCTTTAGTACTGCTTTTTTCCCCTTGTAAAAATTTCTTCTGATCCCCTTTTGGGGGAAAGGTGGGGAAACGTGTGTTAGAAACGACCTTCAAAAAGGCAGACAGGTTTATTCCCCAGTCTTTCAGGCCCCCCTCGGGCTCGGAAACCCTGATTAAAACCGTGATTTTCCCCATGGGATCGAATCGTTTCTTCTTGGGAACAGGGGATTTTTAAGTCTAGGGGCGCAAATTAGTCTGCGGCCTACTGATCAGAATGGTGTTCTTTACTACGATTTTCAGATTTTTTTTTTTCCAACTCAATTTTTTTTGGCCCTAAAATATCCGTTTCCCGCTTTTTGCTCTCGCCCTCCTGCTTGCTTTTGTTTTGGCCGTGCAAAAATTTTCCTTTTAAAATTTTTCCCTCCTTTCAGCCCTTTCACTCTTCGTCTTCTGGGAGTTTCAAAAAATCTAGGGCAGTTCTTACCGGAAATATCCCATTTTTTTTCCCCAAACTTACTGTTTTTCCCCTTTGGGTTGGTTAAAAATTTCTTCGCCTTTTTCCCTTTTTGGGGATAGGGTTTTGCACACTAAAACGGGTTTGCTTTTTAAACCCCGGAAAAAAAGTCAGTAAACAGTTTATCTACAAAACGTTATGAGTACACCCCCAAGGGTAGTGCCCTAATAAAAAGGGGGCCCTTAAATTTAACCCAGTTCTGTGGAGTTAAAAATTAAAACCTGGGTTCCTTTCATTTTTTCTAAAACGCCCTTTGGGACTAATACAACCCCCACCCCAAAAGTAAAATATCAACACTAAAAGAATTAAAGGAAAAAATTTTTGAAGAGTAATTAAAATTTGGCCTTTAGTGGCACTTCCCCCCGTATACTCTAGTACTCCTTTTTTTCCCTTTAAAAAACAAATTTTGGGCCCATGCAACTGGCAGGCTCGCCATTTTGTCCGGGACGTTGGAAAATGTGAGGGTCTTGTTGGGGGCCCTTTTAAGTTGATGTATTATTGGGCAGGTTAACACCCAGGTTATTCTGCACTCTTTTAGGCATATGCACCTAATGCTTTGCCCCAAAACATTACATCCCCTTTTGGGGAAGGGGATGTCCCAAATCCGTTTCTTCCTAACACGAGGGAAAACAAAAAATTACAATTTCTAGCTATTTTTAAAATTTAATCATAAAACGGTAAATTTACCCAAGGGAAATATCAAAACAAAAAAGATCAATATTTCCAAACCCCGGGTTTTAAAAAAAATGACTTCTTACCTGGCCGGGTTTTTTTACACACACAACCAGTTTCACACACACCACATTTCTTGAAAAAGGGCTTTTCATTTCTTTTTCACCCACTGCTTGTTGGTGTTTCCCTTGGTTGATGGCCCCAGGTTTCAGGCTGGGTCTTCGTTGTGTCTTGGGTTCTGCCCAAAGAACTCTTCTTCTTTCTCCTTCACCCCCCTTTGGGGTTTTAAAATTTTAGTTTGTCTATTTCACCCACCTCTTTTTAAAACTTAGTTTCCTTTCTTCCAGCTTGTCTTTAACTCTAAGACTTTGCTGTCTCTTCTACCCCCAGACCCGTTTCTCTGCCCTTTTTCTTGCCCCTGCTCACCCTTCCTCCTCCTCTCTCTCTCGTCTCTTTTCTCTCTCTCTCTTCTCTCTCTCTCTCTCTCTCCTTTTCTCTCTCTTTTCCTCCTTTTGGCCTTCTCTCTCTCTTCAGGGTTTGTTGTTCCCCGGGCCTTTTTTTTCCCCCTCGTTTATATGGGTGGGACAAAGGATACCCCTTTGGGCCATCCCTTTGCCCCCTACTGCCCCAAAAACCCCTAGTTCAAAAAGGACCCAAAATTTTTCATTCGAAAAATTCTCCCACACATAAAGATTTACCAAATCCCTACCAAATTGATTAGCAAAAAAACCACTTAGTCCCAGATGGCATCAAAATTTTCCGCCGAGGCGGGGGTCCTTAACACAGAAAATTATTTTAAAGGGGGGCCTATGAAAAAACCCAAACGCGCATTCAGCCCCCGAAAAAAAAACCTAAACAGGCCCACGGAAAACCTTTCCGAACGAGTCCAAGACTCCTGCTTTAAATGATGTTTACAAAGAACCTCAGGGACTAAGGTTTTCCCGCCCCACGGGGAGCACCGAGGTCGTGGGGTTTTACACCCCCTTTCCCTTTTTCGCCATGGGCGGGGCCGGAACTTTTTAATCCTTAGGTGCCATTGTCCTGCCCACTTCGTCCTCCTTGACCCCGTTGGCCCGGGGGTGGGGTGGGAAAGTCAACGGGTTTAAAGGGGGTCTATTCCCTTTTTGTTTTAATAGGGTTACACCTTTTCCCTTTGCCTTTTTAAAAGGGGCGTGTAAGCCTTTTGTGGAGGTTTAGCCCCTTGCGGGGCTCTTTTTGGCGGACGGGTGGCCCCCTTCTTGAGGGGGGCTCCCCACGCCGGCCCCACGACTAAGAAATTAATTGTGTCAGTAGGGGGTTTGTGGGTGGTGGGTGGGTATGTTAGACCCCAGAACAAAACCCACTGAAACACCACCAACGTGATGGGCCCAGTTTGCAGTGCCTCCCCCGGTGGGTTGCCTTTTGCGACTTGACATTGACGGGCCCCCCGGTGGATTCCCGGTTCCGGGGTTTTGAAACGGGGCCTGCCCGGCCCTGTGGTGTTAAACGGGGGGTGGAATGAGAGCGGGGTTTGAAATCCCTCTGGGGGGGGACAGGGGTTTGGGACAAAAAAAAATAAAAAAAAAAAAAAAAAAATAAAAATAAGGGGAAGTGCAAAGTTTGGGTTCGGGCAGCGGGGGTGGGCCAATGGGAAAATTGCGCCCCTTTTTTTGTGTGTTTTTTGGTGTGTTTTTTTTTTTAATTTTATTTTCTTCTGTCTATGTACAGTGCATTTTTGAACTGTTTTCCCGAAATAGTTTTAGGCTATAAATCTGTTTATTTTTTGGTTTTCTGTTTTAATAGGATAGGTGGGTTTTCAAATTTTCAGGGGTTTTTCACAAATCCCTTCTTGGGAAGTGCTGGGCGAGAAATTGGATGGTTTTTTCCTAACCAAACTGGAACGGGAAATTCGGGGGATGATTTGTCAAAAAATTGGGGGGGGGGGGGGGGGGGATGTTAGGAGAGGGGGTTTTTAAAAAACCCAAATCCCCCTCAAAAAATTTTCAACACTCCCTCAAGCAGGGGGCGAAAAAACTTCAGGAAAAATACTTTCTACATGGTAATTTTATGTCGGTTGGGTGCAGCACCGTTTAATTTCCCGTATGTGTTGCATGATTCTCTTCGCTTTAAAGTGCGGTAATTGTCCCAAAAAGCGATATCTAAAATTTGAATTTAATTTTTCAGGGTAAGAGCAAAAGAAGTCAGTGATGTTTATAATCACCAACTGGGCAAAATTTTAATTTTACTGTTGATGGGTTTTCAGTATAGAGAACCCCTTTAATTACTGTGGTTTTCCCAAAGCTATTGGTCTTGTACATTGGTGTGGGGTTTTTTGGGGGGAATTTTGTTGTGTATGTGTATGTGGTTTTGTGTGTGTGTGTGTTGTGTGTGTGCATGCGTGCGTGCGTGCTTTCATGGTGCGTGGTGGGGGGTGTGGGTGTGTGTGTGTGTGTGCATGCGTGCGTGGGGGCGTGGGTTTTGTGTGTGTGTGTGGGGTGTGGGTTTTGTGTGGGTGTGTGGGTGGGGTGTGTGTGTGTGTGTGTGTGTGTGCACGCAAGCATGTGTGTGTGTGTGTGGGTGTTTTTGGTGGGTGTGGTGTGGTTTTGTGTTGTGTGAGTGGGTTTCGCAGCACGAGCATGCGCGTGCGGCACGGTGTGGGGTGTGCATGTGTGTGTGTTTTGTGTGTGTGGTTGTGTGTGTGTGGGTGTGTGTGTGGGTGTGTGTGTGTAATTTAACCGACTGCAGTTTAAATTTTTTTGTCTTTATTTACGCGTTTGAGCCCGAAAAATAAAGCCCTAGATGATTAAGAAAATGTTTGGGAAAAAACCCCTGCGTGGGGGAAAACGGGATACAACCCCTAAAAATTATCACTTTCATACTTAAGGGGGGGGTTTTTCAGCGAGTTTTTTCCTGGGCTTTGATGTGTCAGTTAGTGGTTTTCTGGGGGGAAAAAAAAAGGGTGGTTGTGGATGGGCCTTTCCCATCACCCCTCAATTTTTTAAACAGAATTTTGGTCGGAGGTTTTTTTCCCAAAAAAAACCCCGCCTTGTTTAATTTTCTGACCCCCCCCGTCAGGGCCCGTACAGGTTAGAAATTCACCGCACTGTTAAACGCGAGACATTTAAATTTTCCCGGGCGCGAAGTCAGAAATGTTTTTGGTCTGAAATTGCAAATTTCATATATATAATTTAAAAAGTTTTAAACATATAAAACGATAGAGAAGGCAAAGTTTGAACGAGGAAAGTGGGGGGAAAAACTATTTAAAAGTCAAAGGGAAAAGAGCGTGCTGCCCTTTTTCCGGGGGCCTGACTTGTTCCTTCCCCCTGGGAAAAAGTGGGGTTTCCCGGAGCCCTTTACTGAACAACAAGTTTACACCCAGAACACCTGTTTGACACTGCCCAAAGAAAAAGAATGGCAAAAAACTGTACACTGGAGCTCTATGTATTGAATTTGTTTCGGGAAAAAAACATTAAAATTTCCTCAGGCGACCGTACAAGACGGGTTAAAATGTTTGAAGGTTTAATTTCTTTAAGGGAGCCCATACAAATAGGGTGAGTAAAGTGCGCGGAAGGACAGGATTTTCCCGTATTTACCAGAAAAAAGGTTCGAAAGAGGGCACAGTTGTTGACACGATGTGGCCCTTTCTACAGCATTGCTCTGTGTTTTTGACTACTGACCAGCACCAACACTAAAATTTTGGGGAAACCCCCTGTTAAACCCGCCCATTTTGATCTTGCAAATAACCCTTATTGTAAGCTTCATTTTAATTAAAAAAATGTGCTCCCCCAAAACCCCAATTTAAAAATACATTTTTTAAAAAGGGGTCCTTAGGGCCCGAACAGCAAAAACCTTTTGGGTAGATGTTGAAGGGGATTTTACCTGATTTTAGTCGGCAAAGTTTAAAGAGGATTAAGGTTCCCCAAGGTTCCAAAAGAAGAATGAAAACAGGGGGGAGGGTCATATTTATTTTACGTCCCAAAATAATGAAAATTGGGGTTTGGGTTTCCCAAATTTTTTTTCCAGAGAATGTGGGAAATTTTCTGTGTGGGTAAAAGGGCATTCCCGCGTTAGAGAGCAATGAGGTTAGATCTTTTTGGCTGGAGTTTCCCTTGCCGTAAAACAAAAGGGAAAAAATAAAAATAATGGGTGCTTTAACGAGAAATTGTAAAATTTAAATTTGGTTTAAAATTTAATTTATGGCACTGTGAAAGCGTTTCGTTACTTAAACGACATTCTTAAAAACAATTTACCACAAAAATAAGTTATTTCAAAGGTTTTGTCAGTCCCTAATTTGGGTGAACTGAAGAAAATGTGTAATTACACCCCGTTTTGTTGGGGAGCCGATCGGGGTTAACCCAAAGTTAAAGATTTAGTTTTTGCCCCCATCTTTTTCCATGTAAAAACTGCTTTCACAAACACAAAAAACACAAACACACCAAAACACACACACACACACCCACACACACAAACACAACACAAACACCACAAACACCACACACACACAACCCCACACACACCACAACAGCACACAAAACCCAACACCACAGATGGGGGAGATAATTTTTTTGCATGCAGGGCCCCAAAGCATGTTTAACATTGGGGGGGTTTTTAAGGTTATTTCTTTTGATATGTGTGTGTGCCCCGTCAAAGGTGCACGGGGCATACGTGCACTTGGGAAAACGCTAATTAAATTTTTAAGGGTTTGCGCCCCTTTTTAGCTGTGTTTTGAAAAAATGTGAAAGGGACAAAACCCGTTTCAATTGTGTTGCGGTATTATCGACGTTGACAAAGGCGAAACCAGAACAAATGGCAGTGACAATGGTTTTGTTGATTTGTTGGGAGTGTTGTCAATGATTTATTTTTTTTTTGCTTCGTTTTTGATATATTTGGGGGGGGGGGGGGGGGGATCCCTAATAGATTTTAACCCTTTATTGACACACATGGGGTGTGCATAATAAACCCAAAGGGGTTGTTTTTTTAAATTTTTTTCTGAGTTTAAGGGTGGTAAGGTTGAAATTTTGACGTCTTGCCATCAAGGGCGGACCCGCTCAGATATCCCCCTTCCTTTCCGGGGTAGAGATTGCTTGTGGTCCTGTCTGACTTTCCAGGCGGGGGTCATTGCAGCAGGGCCCCTCCCCCATTTAAGTGGCCCCCGCAAAAGCTTTCAAACTGTGCCCCTGTTTTACACGTGCCCTTTTTGGCGCCCCTGAGTGTCCGGGGAAAAAATTTGGGTGGGGGAGGTGGGGTTTGGGAAAAACCCTTTTATGGAAAAAGCATTTGGGGAAAAAAACTCTGAAAATCTAACCCCGGGTTTGTTGGGTCGTTGCCTTTACAGGGGAATTCTCCCTGAAAGGGGGAATTTTAGTTTTAACACTTGCGACCCAAAAACCTTTTTTTTACCGTCCCCGCCTCCTTTGGCCACTGCCCGGTGAACCCCGGGTTTTAAAAAGGGGGGGTCCAGTTCAGGGCACTGCAGTCCAACCCAAAAAAATCACTTACAGGTCAAAGGACACGTTCCCCGGTTTAAAGCCACCAAAAATTAAATTTTGAAGTAATCGAAAGTGGCGAAAAGAGGTGGAAAATGCCCCTGGAAAAACCCCAGTCCCGATCTTTAGCCGTGGGGTTTAGATTTTGGTCCCTCTGATGTTGCCGTGGAAAAACCCCAAAACCTTCGAACCCCTGAATTTACCCTTTAGCCTTTTTTAACGACGCTGGCTTGCTCCACATGGAGAGGGGGCCTTTTTAAAGGTGGCCCCGAATGAAAATTGTATCCTTTCCTCCCCAGTTGGCTTTGTCGTGGTCCCAAAAGGGTAGCCCTGGTCAATACGCATCTTCACAAACGCTGAAACAACAAAGAAAGAAAGCCCACAAACCTACCAAAAAGGGGTAAACAGACGAAACAAAACTTGAAAAAGTGCTTGGTGTAGCTGCAGCAAATCGTCTAGGGCGTCGCTCCAACTTTTGCATATGAACTGTCCAGGCGGAAGGGTTTTTGTCGCTGCTTTTGCAAAATCCACTTCCCCGTGGAAGGTTTGGGCTTAAGGCAAAGCAAAGGATACGCTCTTGTTGGTTAGGGAAAAACCCGCCCCAGGAGATGCCCTTTTAAGTGTCGATTTAATGGATAGAAAACCCCCCTGTTCCAAAACTTTTAGCACCTTCCACCAGGGGCCCTTCTGACGCTTATTTACAATGTCTCCATGAGGGACCCCGATTATGTTGTCTTTTGTGTGTATCCCCGATTTCATGGAGATCCTGGGGGAAAAAAAACAAAAATTACCAAAGTCTGCACGTTTTCTGTTTAAAAAAACCCCCGCAGACACAAGGGGCTTAGTTCTTAGGACTTCTTTGCCCGTTTGGGCGGGGATTCAGAAGCCCCGGAAGGGAATATTTTTTTGGGGAAAGACGACGCTGGAAAATGCAACGACTTTTGGTTTTTTCTGTGGAAATTTTGGAAAGGATCAAACCGTCGTCACCATTACCTCCTTCCAGCGAAAAGGGCGGGTTGAAGGAAAAAAATTTAAAATCAGTGGTCCAAAAAATTGAAAATTTTTTGTTTTTTTTAATCATGGTCGCGTGGTATGAAAGACGTCTTGCAATCACAGTGATGACCCGTGCAGTATGTCGCACGGAAAACCACCATCACAGTGGGCCCAGTGCGAAGGGCGCATGCCCCACCTACTGTGACGCCCAGTGCGTAGGTTGCCTGGGGGACCACCATCCAGTGACGCCCCGTGCAGTATGTCGCACTGACCCCCCATACAGTGCGCCCAGTGCAGTTTTGTCGCCCTTGCCCCACCTTTACAGGGGGCCCGTTTCGTTTGTTGCATGACCCCCCCCCATCCCCGGGGGACGCCCAATTTAGTATGTCGCACTGACCAACCCCCGCTGCTGCACATTCATGCTTCACTTCAAACCCCCAAAAATGAAAAAAACGTGGCCCTTTTTTTTTGTCCCCCCTCTGCGGCCCCCTCAGAGGCAGGACCCCTCCACTTATTCCAACCCCCCCCCCAGCCCAGGGGGCCCGGGCGGCCCCGCCCCAGCCCTGGGAAACCCGGGAATTTAAAAAGGAAACAGTCAATGTCAAATCGTCAAGAGGCAACCCCCGGAGGGGGACACTTCAATGCTGCCCAGTCTTTGGTGGTGTTCAGGACGCCGTTTTGATTAACATACGCAACCCCCCTAGTTTTCGCCCACCCCCCGTTTACCCCGACGGAACCCCAAACCCAAAGGGAAAAGCGTGAAGGGACATCGAAATTGGGGCACCATGAGAGCAGGGGAAAGGGGGGGACCAAAAATTTTTTTTAAATTAAAAAAAATTGGGGGAAAAATAAGAAAATTATTTTTTAGCACATGGGGAAATTTTGAGGATTTGGATTAAAAGTAAAGGGTTTCCATTTCGTTTGGACTTTAAAAAGGGCCTTTTTGGGGTGATTTGGGCCCTTTTTGGAATTTGAACAGGCCCAAAGCCCCCCATGCTTTAAGGGACTTAACGGCCCCTTGGGGGTTTTAAGGGGGTTTGGCATTGGGAACACCCAAATGTAAAAAAAAATGTTGAAAATCGACTAACGGAAACCAAAAAACCCCCGGGGAAAGGGGTTATGGGTTTGAAAGGGATTAAAAACCCCGGAAAAAAAAAGTTGAAGGCCCCGACCCCCCCCCCGGACCCAAACATTCATGGGAAAAGGGGCCCCTTTTCCAACTTTTCCAAAAAGATTAAAAACCCAAAGGGTCAGGGCTGGGTATTGAAACCCCCGGTGGAATCGGACGACTGTAACAAACGGAAAACCGTGCTGGTTCTAAAGGGCCCCATGAGGGAATGAGGGCCCCCCCTCCCCCCCCCAACCCCCACCCCCCCCCCCCTTCCCCCCCAAAACAAAATTTAAACCTGGGGGGTTTTTCCCCGGTCTGGCCCCCGGGGGAAGGGTCCCCCCCCCCCTTTAACCCCCCCCCCCCCCCCAAAACAACCAATTTTCCCCCCCCTGGAAAAGGGGGTTTTGGCCCGGGTTGGGTGGGACGGGGGGGTTTACCCAATTTTTATGGGGTTTTTTCCCCGCCGGGTCCACCCCTGTTTTGTTTTGCCGGCCGTTTGGAATGGGAAAAATCGGGGCTCCCCTTTTTGGGGGTTTTTGGGTTCTCAAAACCCCTCCCAAATGGGGGTTTTTTCTCCCCCGGACCTTACCCAGGTTTTTGTTTTTGGGCGGACTCAGTTGGGAAGACTGGGACACAAAGTCGAGGTTCATCCACTTAATGGATGCGTTTCTGAGAGTGTTGCTCAAATTTCATGACCAACACTGCAGGTGCCTGTATCTCTCGGCCTGGTTGACGCCAGGATATATTATGAATGAAGCGAGAGTACAGCCTGTCATGTAGTTTCAGACCGAAATGAAATCCGTAGCATCATCTTAATCATCCTCATTCCCATGATCAGCATAAAAAAATGTCTCAAATTCTGTGGCCCTTCATGCCCTGCTCTCATGGTGACCTCAATTTCGATGTCCTCTCCGCGTCTGTGGCCTTGGTTTGCTTCCGTCGGGGTCACCGGTTATCGGCGGGTCCATGGGGGGCTCTCGTTGGACGGACGTGGTGGCGCCCTCCGGAGGGAGAGCTCATTCACGCCGGCTCCTCGACTAAGCGATTATTGTCGTCAGTAGGGGGCTTAGTAGGTGGTGTCCTGCGTATGTTAGATCAGAACAGGCGCCACTGAACACCACCGAAGTGACTCAACAGCAGTGCAGTGTCTCCTCCGGTGGGTTGCCTCTTGACGACTTGACATTGACTGCCTCCCTGTGGATTGCTGGTGCCGGGGCTGCGGCAGGGCCGGTCGGGCTATGGCTGTGGACGGGTTGTCGGAATGAGCGGCGTGGGTGCACTGCCTCTGAGGTGGCACAGAGGTTGGGACAGCAAAAAAAAAAAGAAGTTTACCACGAAGAAGAATGGCATCAGGCTGAACATCATCCAGTGGTATGCTCCCACCAATGATAAGGAAGAAGAGAAGAAAGATGACATCTATCAGCAACTACAGACAGTGACAGACAAAGAGGAGCAAAGGACATAATCATACTGATGGGAGATTTAACGCCAAGATCGGAACGGACAACACAGGGTACGAGGACATCATGGGGACACAATGACTGGGACAGATTTATGAGAATGGTGAACGCTTTGCAGACCTGTGCGCCCTGAACAGCTGGTGATTAGGAGAAGCATCTTCCCACACAAGCGCATCCACAAGGCACATGGAGATCCTTGAACCATGTCACGGAGAACCAGATTGACCACATCTGCATGGCGGGATGTACGAGTGATGAAGGGTGCTGATGTGTCATCAGACCACCACCTTCTTTAAACAACAGTGAGACTTCACCTCAAGAGATTCACCAACGCCACAACACACGGACAGGTATAATGTCGGAACTGCTCAGAAACAGGGACATACAAGCAGCATTCCAAAGCAGCCTTTCCAACAGGTTCCAGCAGCTGCAAGAGCTGACAGAAGACGGTAGAGACGGACATCGAGACACAGTTGGAACACTGCAAGAAGATCTGGCATGACACATGTGAAGATATCCTTGGCAAGAAGAAGACCCAGCACAAGGAATTGATCCTGCCGACACCATCCACAAGCTGGAAACAAGGAGAGAGAAGAAAATCTACGCTGAACACGAGCGGAACAAGAGCAGATAGGGCAAGGCACATGAAGAGCACACAGCAGCGAACAGAGAAGTGAAGAGGAGCATCAAGAAGGACAAGAGGGACTACTTTGACGACCTGGCCAGTCAAGCAGAGGCAGCAGCCAGACAGGGGAATCTGAAGGACCTGTACTTGGTGACCAAGAAGCTGACGGGTAAGTTCCAGCAGACAGACAAGCCAGTGAAGGACAAGAACGGAAATCCACTGACAACAACCAAGGAACAGCTGAAACGATGGTCAGAACATTTCGGGGAGCTGCTGAACCGCCCGCCCCTGACGCACCATCAGACATCCCACCGCAGAGACAGAACTGCCATCAGCTGTGACAAAACCTCAAAGGCAGAGATCATGAAGGCCATCATGACTCTGAAAAATGGGAAGGCTGCAGGGCCGGACGAGATGGAGCAGAAGCCATCAAAGCAGACATAGGGATCAGCTGTCAACATGCTATACAGCCTCTTCAGCAAAGGTCTGGGAGAAGGAGGAGGTACCGGCCCAGTGGAAAGAAGGAATCATCATCAAGCTGCTGAAGAAGGGAGATCTCAGGGACTGCAGCGATTACCGAGGGATCATGCTCCTGTCAACGCCAGGCAACGTTCTCAACAGGGTTCTACTGGAGAGAATGAAGTGGCTGTCGACCCCAAGCTCCGAGACCAGTAGGCAGGCTTCCTGCGGAACAAATCATGTGCTGACCAGATCGTCAGCCTGTGCATCATCGTGGAGCAGTCGCTGGAGTTGAACTCCCCTCTCTACATCAGCTTCATAGATTATGAGAAGGCCTTCGACAGTGTGGAAAGAGAGACGCTGTGGAAACTGCTGAGGCATTACGGAGTCCCCAAGATCATCTCCTCATCCGGTGTACCTACGAGGACATGAACTGCAGGATTGCCCACGCTGGCCAGCTGTCCGAAAGTTTCGAAGTGAAGACCGGAGTTTGGCAGGGGTGCCTGCTGTCGCCGTTCCTCTTCCTCCTGATCATTGACTGGATCATGAAGACCACTACAACAGGCAGGAACAACGGTATACAGTGGACACTCTGGACGCAGCTCGACGACCTCCACTTCGCTGACGACCTGGCGCTCCTGTCACACAGCCACAGCCAGATGCAAGACAAGATCACTCGCTTGGAGACCACATCAGCCGGGACAGGGCTCAAGATTAAGAGGAAGAAGACCGAGCTGATGGAAAATCAACACCACTGCCAACACATCAGTCACAGTCAGTTGAGAGACCATCAGGGAGGTGGAGTCTTTCGTCTACCTGGGAAGCGTGGTTGACCAACAGGGAGGCACGGATCGAGACGTCATAGCAAGAATTGGCAAGGAAAGAGCAGCTTTCGTCATACTCAAGAACATTTGGGCATCTGGAGGAATCAGCATAAGAACCAAACTCCGCATCTTCAACTCCAATGTGAAATCAGTTCTGCTCTACGGATGCGAGACATGGCGGACAACACAGACGATACAACAAAAGATTCAGATATTCTTCAACACCTGTCTCAGACACATCTAAAAATCCGATGGCAGGAGAAGATCCGAAACGAAGATCTGTGGGAGCGTGCGGGACAGGAACCAGTGGCCAAGCAGGTACTGCGAAGGAAGTGGGGCTAGATCGGACACACCCTCAGGAAGCCAGCATCAAGCATCACACCCCAAGCCCTGACCTGGAACCCGCAGAGAAAGAGAAAGGGAGGCCGGCCTCGCAACAGCTGGAGGTGAGACACTGAGGTGGAGTTGAAACAACAAGGGACCAACTGGACTGGAATGACCAGAACAGCCCAGAACAGAGTGTGTTGGCGAAGTGTCGTCGATGGCCTACGCTCCACCGGGAGCGATGGGCATAATGAATGAATGAATGTAGAGTGTTAAAAGGGGCTGAACAGTATGCAAAACGACTTGTCTAGGAAGGCCATTTTAGATCAAATTGATTATACTAGGTCAAGACACTTTAGCCCCACTTGCATCATGTAGCAGCACGAGACATGGTCCAATTCAGAGCCTGCTTAAACTGCACTGTATTGTTATATACGGGTGTAACTTTGTAGGCTTAGTCTGAACATCCAGGCTATTTTTCTTTATCTAAACTTCGCCTCTTCGGCCAGAACAAAAAAACATGCTTGCTGTTCAATACAAGTGCAACCAAAAAATACCTCTAGACTGTTCGGTTCAAGCGGTTCGATAATTGGCAAACTGTTCTCAGCATAACCCTTTTGAATGCCTAATTTTGCGTAGCTTTGCGATGATTTTATCGCGTTCGCGATGGAAAAATAATCGCCTGGTGCAAAAAAAAGTAATAAAACACATTCCGACTGGTCAAGACCTGGTTATGTGAGCGTCAAAACAATCTTTTCTTTCGTGGTTCTCGCTTTGCAGTCTGCATTTTGGAATGTCGGTAAGGCCTTGGCAATGTAAAGAAATTAGGTGTGGAGACTGAAAATTCATTCAGCATTTCAATAGACTGTGAACATGAACAAGATGCTTGTCAGACTATGATTATATAGTGTTTCATAGCGAGATCAGCATCAACATGGCGACTAACTTCACCAGCACACAGCATGAATGGAAGCTCAGTGGAGCCTGGGACTGTTGACGGATGGAATCAGGAGTCTTCAGCCCACGATTCTTCCGAGCTGTATTCAGCCTTAAACCATCAAAGAAGAGGTCATGACCATACACAACACTAGAAGACGACTTTCTTCTCCAGGACCATCACAGTTTGGAATGAGCTGCCAGTGGAGACAGTCATTGACACCACTCTTGATGCTTGCCAATCAATAGTGAAAAAAGACATTTAATTTCTGGAGACAACCTCTACCTTAGCTAGTCAGCTGGTTTAGAAAAACAAAAAACAAAAAAAGAAAACTAGTTCTGAAGGCAGCCTCTGCTTCATTTGTTTATTTATGCAATGTGCTTATCTTTTTATTTATCTATTTGTCATTAATCCTTTGATTTATTTGTTTGTTGTTGTTTTTTATGCATTTGATTTTCGTGTGCTTGTTTTTTACCTATTTTATCTAGTTCACAAATCAATGAAAGGACGTTCAGCAGAACTGGTCTGAAACAGGCCCTGGCCGGACAGGGCGCACATTCTCCTGTCTTTTCTTCTGTTATTGTCCTGACCCTCTTCCACACCCTTCCATTCTTGCCTTCACCCAGATCCTTCTTGTGTAGGGCTTTACCCTTACTTAAAGTTGACTTTATCGAGCCATTGCTTTGGCTCTCTGTCAAGAAAGATCAAGAGTTTGATAGATAAACATGCGCTTAAGTTATCTTCGAGCAACACTCTTTATGAGTATTACGTGTATATATGGAGACAGATTTGTCCCATACAAAAGCAGTTATTTTGCGAGTCGCGTGTATGTTTTATCTGATGATGTCCCTCCCAAGTATATCAAATGACTATTTTCTTATTTGCTCAAATTGCAAATGTTTGTTGCACAGTCCAGTGGCTATTCATTTTATTTATATCCCCTGGGAGTTTTAGTCTTTGCATTGTTATGCATTTTAATTACTGTTCTTCGTCAGCTCCTCATTTATTCCCACATGGCCAACAGATAGGCTGTGCCCTAAGGTACCACTACTTAAGTGTGTTCAATGTATCTACTAATAACCTTTCATATTACATGCAGAATGGTGATTTACCTAACCTAAACACAAACACTAACACCATCATTCTCTGTTTTGTATGTATTTACTTATGAACTTTCATATTACCTGCAGAATAATGATTCACCTAACCTAAACACAAACAATAACACCATCGTTCCCTGATCAATACATGCAGATGACTTGCTGATCCGTCCACCTCCAGAACTGGGTTATAAAACAGGTTACACAACGTTTATGAGTGCTGTAACCAATGAACCGGGGTACCAAATAGGTTAAGCACACATCATGAGTGCTGTAACCAATGGGAACTCACGATCAATGACGGATAACCAAAACGTGTAATTGTCAAGAAAATTTATCCTAAATTACCCTTGTATTAAAACGGTACAACTATAACACAGATTACAGGCAAGTACAGACACCTTAGTCATTTTTCCCCGTTAAACAATGGTAAGTTTTCAAGCACACAAGAGCATCCTGCAATGCAAGCAAACGACGCACCGCACTTTGGGATGACCTAATACAGGTATATAACTGAAACCATGCGTAACGATAAGCTAAACACAACAGTATCAACTCATGGCGCTTAGGTGTAGTTCCCTCATTCAGATTGCACGAACAGCCCCCATATTTGTATCTTTTTCCAACAAAGCTTATCCCAAGCGTTCCTTCAGGGGAAAGAATACGAGAACCTTTAGGCCTACACAAAAAGGCAACGAATCTTCCGGCATTAGCAAAGCTTGGTCCTTCCTAACCAGTTGACAAACAACAAGTCATACACTAGGGTTCTGGTTTTACATAACAAAAGATGACAACTCGTCCTACCTCAAAACCTCATACAACTGCATGCTTCATGATATAGAAATATCAAACATTCTATGGCTAGAATTCATCTGTTCTTCATAAACTGAGGGTGGATTGTATCGGGGAGGAGGGGGGGGGGGGGGAGGGGGGGAGGGGACTGTCAACCAATAATATGAAGAGAACAAAATATGCCATAGAAACGTAGAATCTAAATCGACTTCTAGAAACAGCGAAAACGAAGTATTTCGTGACTATAGTTTTACAAGAAAATTGCAGAAACTACCGACTAAAACTACATATAATAAACTTTAAAAACATCAAACAGACACGTGGTCTCAGCAGACTTTGGGTTACCGCTCATGACCTACAAACAGAGAAGGATGGATACACAAACACTCCGAGAGAAGAGAGAATATGTTCAGCATGCGGGGTGGTCGAAGATGAAAATAATGTTCTGGGCAGCTGCTCTACACACATACCATTACGACTGAAGCTAAGAGAACAGCCATTAAAGATATGCTAGACCCAACGGTGTAAGAGCTATGCCCAGTTCAAATGCCAGGCAATAACGACCTGCAATTCGTACTGCAAAATATACACATGGAAAAAAGTTAAGCAACCCTCACATTTATCGCTAAGGACGAGATATAATACTATTTAAATGAAAGCAACACTCAAGTAAATCAAAATGGTCTTTATTCCATGAAAGTATGACACTGTCCCATTACCGAAACAATAGAAATATGGTTCAGTGTTTGATAATTCAACTGCAAAATGGTGAACCAAGATGTGCACCATTTTGAACAAAAACATGGCATGGTTAAGTTTGGAAATAACAAATTCATCCAGTTGATGCCGAAATTAATTTTGGTAGGAAAACAACAATGAAAGTGTCCAGATTGCATAACAGCAAACAAAAATCAATATCGGGTGTATCCTCCCTGTACATTGATGACTGCCTGAATCCTTCGTCTCATCCCTCCAGTGAGTCGTCTGATCTGCTGAAAGGTGATCTGCTGCCACTCCCGATGCAATGCTGCTTCCAGTTCCTGGAGATTTTGCAGAGGAGGGTCCAGTGCCTGTATTCGACGGCCAAGCAAGTCCCATAGATGCTCCAGCGGATTGACATCCGGACTCATGGCAGGCCATGGTAATGTTGTCACCGCCTCTTGCTGGAGGTATGCTGTGACTGCTCTTGAACGATGAGGCCGGGCATTGTCATCCATGAACACAGGTCTTGTGGCTAGTGGGTGGTCGTCAAAATGAGGCACAACAGCTGGCTGCAGTACCTCCCGGATGTAGCGATCTCCTGTCAAGTTTGCCACGAATGGTCACCAGGTCCATCTTGCAGTCGTGTGAGATGCATCCCCACACCATGACGGAGCCGCCACCGAAAGGTACAGTTTGTTTGATGTTCCTTGCAGCATAAGCTGTTTGGGGATGCCTCCATACTCTCGCTCGGCCATCTGTAACATGCAGTAAGAAGCGGCTCTCATCAGACCAGTGGATCTTCCTCCAGTTCCTTAGGTTCCAGTGCTGTCGGTCAAGACACCAGGTCAAACGTAATCTCTTATGATTGTCTGTAAGGTGTGGACGCTTGATGACTCTTCTTGCCCTCAGTTCTATAGCTTGCAAGCGATTTCTAACGGTTTTTGTGGACAGAGGTCGATTTGGCAGCCACTGCCGTTTCAGTGTGGTTGAAGTTTGCGAATCGCTGTTGCCGTACCAGTCGGTGGAGCGCCCTGACTTCACGCTGGGTAGTGACACGTGGTCTGCCTGATCGTGGCCGGTCATTCACTGTGTTCGTTTCAGCATGTTTTCTTATCAATCGGCTGATTACTGACGTTTGGTATCCCAGTTGACGTCCAATAGCTTTGCTGGTCATACCAGTAGAATGCATGCCAATAATTTGCCAACGTTGTCCTTCTGACATTCTTCTTCGTTCCATCTTGTTGGACAGTGACTGTGCAGTGAGAAACTTACTCAAAAACGCACGTTTCTGTGGGGTGAGCAAACTTCATTTTTGCGAGTGCACGGATGGTGTGATGCTCGTGCACGCCACATGCAGCCAGAGACTCACTGTCACACTTGGCTGGTTTTATCATCTCTATGGAATACCCGTCTTGTCAGAATTACTATTTTGTGCCATGTTAATACTCACAGTTACCTGGGACGGAGAGAATGTAAATATGTTCGTTCAAGCTCACCCATCTTATTTGCACGAAAAACCCCCCTTTTCACATCTAAATCACGTCCATCTCATATCAGTTTTGGCCAAAATTAACACCTTTTTACAAAAAATTAAACACCCCAAAACTCTAAATATTGACAAAATTAACACATTAAAAGGGGGCTTACGTGCTACATAAGATATGGTGATCGTGAACAAACATATTTACATTCTCTTACAAGGACATAAAAATTAAGGATTTAGCAAAAATAAATACTATTTTTTTGTTTAGCTCACTGTGTTATGGCGGAACAACTTGCAGCTCTTCACGAACAAACGATCTTTTAGGGGCAGGCTTTTTAGAAGAGAGAGCCTCTCTTAAATAATATACAGGAGGGTCTGTTTTCATAATTCTTTCAACTTCATACACATCTACGCTCCATATAGGATCTGTGCTCTAATTCTAACATACGCCCTCTGCTTCTCCAGGAGCATACAAGTATCTTACTTTTAGTCCAAACGGCAAGATTTTTTGAGTCCCCCTCCACATCTTCAGTAATGCTAATTTTTTTAATTTGATTGCGTTTACTGGCTTCAACCCTGTTGCTTTAAATTCTTCATTGTTTATGGAGCGTAAGACTGCTGGCAATCTCCAAACCCATTCTGTGTTAGGCGCTCTGTCCATAATTTCTCTGTGATACTGATAGGTAAACAGACGTTCAGCTAGATTCTTATTAAAGTTTTCTACTAGGGCTTGTGATCGATGGTTGCCTGGGATCCCTCCTTAACTGTAACATGATGTTTTAAAAACAGCTGGCTTACAGAACCTTTAAACTCTTTTCCATCATCAATCTGGATCATCCTAGGATACTTTAATGGGCCTCGCATGTATATTTGTTGTAAAGCCACAGCCACAGCAGTTGAGCTTTTATCTGTTAAAGGTTCAGCGTCTTTGTATCTTGAAGCCATGTCAACAACTGTTAGAGCATACTAAACTTTTTTCTTCTAACTTTGTCATGTGGAAGATACAACAAGTCCATCTGATGGGTGTCATTAGAATTGAATTAACAAATTTAGGCCTTATTATTCTTTTGGGGGCAGGCAGATATATTTGCCAAATTGCCTGTTTTGAAAGCCAGTCTTTCGCATCTGAGTCAGACACTCTAGCGGCTTTACTCAGTTTTTCAATAGCAGTCTTTCCTTTCCAATAACCTTTAGGAGAATATAATATTTTATCCATATTTTAATTATAATTTTTAGATTGAATATGCGAGAAGAATTATTGCTCCCATGGCGCCCACAATAAAACCAATTTCTGCTATTTCTGTTCTTCTGATGGTCATAAAAGTCAACAGTTCTGGCGGTGGCGATGTTAGAAACTTCTTTTCTGTTACTAAGTAATACTCATTCATTGCCTCATCAACGTCTGTAAATGTGTGCTCTGCATGGCCTGTTCCCTTAACTTTTTATTAATAAAGTCTAAGTGAGCAATTCGTCTTTTCTCATAAGCATCTCTGCCTTAGCTAAATCTTCATTGCCTTGTTATGGCGTTCTCTTTCTTCATCAGAACGCAATTTACTAAACATATAATTGCTTCCAGAGAAGGCTAAAGCGTTAACAATAGCTCCTCCCACCATCATAACTACTCCCGCCATCTTTTTTATAAAATATTTTATTATGAATTAATCTTTCTATGAACTAATATTTTCTGGATAATCCCCTGCGCAACAAGAAAGTCTTTTGACGCAATCCTGCAGTAATTACAACTATAGCTTAACAATATCCTCAATGACTAACCTTCCTAGGTCAGACCGCTTCATTCTAAACATGTTTTTTGCTAACATGCTATAGCCTATACTAAGGCCGCTAATCACAGCAAGTGGTAAATCGTGTTGATAATCTTTTTTCACTCATCTTTTATTAACTAAAAAAATAATAAAAATAATCATAATACGAAAGGCTGTCTATGTGCTTTTTAATCATATAATTTTTTGTTGTCAAAGCTAAAAATAAAGTTGCAACTATTTTGGCGAATCTTCTATCTTTCCCATTTGGGCGGTTTTATACCTAGCAAACATTTTGCAAGGGTTGAATAGACTATAACACCAACGATAGGCACTGCATAATTAACCAGCGTTAAACTCATGGTTTTAAAAGTATTATATTATTTTTTATGCTTTAAAAAGGATTGTGACGAACTATTAAAGTGTGAGGAGCAGCAGACTACCCTGTAGACAACTGCTATAAAGAAAGATATATTCTCTGGCTGCGTGCGAAAACCTAGACAGTATTTAGGCGTTTGAACTGAGTATTGAACAGATCCAGCAACTGCCTACTTCAGAAATTGAGAAGTACTACGCTAGGTACGAAGCGCAGCTAGGTCAAAAATGGTTAGATCAGTGGGTCAGACAATGATTAGTTTTATATGCTAAGTTAGTAAGTAAGGTGGCGCCGTTGATTCAGAAGAAGATTTAAAATACGACTTATCACAAGATCCGTTTTAAACAAGTCCCTAGAAACTCTAGCATGGACATGTATTACAGATTTGGAACGATGTTGTGCCCATTCATCATGGGTTAATTACGTTTAATCATATTAATTTTGATCATATAAATTTAATCGCAATAAAAAAAATGAGCGATCAGGAAGAAGACGCCGCAGGACAGTCAGCAGGAGCCACAAGTGAATGTACCGCAGGAGCAAGTGAAGTACCACAAGTGAGTAATGTTACTAAGCCTAAAAATCCTGGACGTGTTGAGGCTGGACGTAAACTACTGAATGGAACAGACGAGAAAATCAAACCAATCAGCAAAACAAAAATTGTTAGATAGTAATACAGCATCGCCACCAGCACCAACGCCCCAATTCAACAACAACACAATCACAATCAAACGATAAGATGTATTATATATGTATTTGCCGCTGTTGTTGTTGTGTGGGGGAGTTTTAGCATACAAATGTCTAACGCCATACTTAGCAGCAAAGTTGCAAACCCCCACAAAGCCAGTAAAAGAAGAAGAACCAGCCTCTGCAAAAAAAAGAGCAACCTCCTGCATTAGACCCATTTTCTTTGTAATGTTTTTTAAGAACTAGATAAAGTACAAGTTAAGAACTAAATAAGTACAAGTTAAGTTAGTTATAGAAAGTACTTTTAAGTTAAGTGCAAGTAAATACAAGTAAAGTGTAAGTACAATTAGGTTCTTAAGTTAAGTACAAGTTAGGTTCTTAAGTAAGTACAAGTTAGGTTATTAAGTTAAGTACAAGTTAGGTTCTTAAGTTAAGTACAAGTTAGGTTCTTGTTAGTTCTTGTTAAGTACAAGTTAAGTACAAGTCAAGTTAATCTTTTAAAGTTTTCCAATGCCCTACAGCATATAGAAAACTCAGATTGACGTAAGTTCTCTTGTTATTGTTAGAGACTAGCGATTTCTTGTTAACTGCAGTTGTGTTTACTTGATGAAGAGTAGAGCGCAAATTAACATTTGTGTGATGAAATACTGTTGTTTTCAAAGAGAGCTTGCTTGTATTATCGTGAGATATATTTTTTTTGATAACTTCTTTACTTATGCCCTTAGCTTTTTTCATTACAGAAGTCTGCTAGCAACGCTATACATCTTTGACCGCAACCCGACATATCTTTTATAACTGTCCCATTCAGCTCATCCTTCATCTTCCCAATTACTTTCTTGTTCACAGTTGAATGTAAAGGGCTGTCTTTAGGATAGTCGCATGTTTCGTACCACCCATCAACTCCTTTAGCTACTTCTGTTTCTAAATCCTTATAGAAGTCTTCTGTGGAACGTCTAGAATAAAAGAGTCAGTGTCTGTGTAAAGTACTCTTGCTTCTGGGTACAGTGGTTTAAAGTAGTCGTACAGAAATTCTAACATCAATAACTTGACAACTCTAATACAGTAAAGCCGATAAACACCGCTTGTCCAACTTAACATCTTTTTTTCTTCATCATAATGCCAACCAAGCTGTCGTTAAATCTTCTAAAGTCTTGATAGTTGGGTTTAGAGGCAAACTAATTGCTTGGTTTTCTTTTGTAACTAATTTAACATCTTTGCGATTGTGTACGTTCTCCATAGTTTTACCAAAACAGCTATTGTTCATCAGTTTAAAGAAGTCTTTTTTCTGAAGCGTCAGTGGCTTGGGTTCTAAGATCAGTGTTCTTCTTGATGTACGGCCTCATAAAGGGCCCTTGATCACAAATAATTATTCTATGAACTGCTGTCAGTTTCAACCCGTGTCTTAAGTAAAACTGTAACAGCCTGTAATGACACACATACTTAGTTTTATCCCTAAGATGGAACAGATTTAGGCGGTTCAATAGGGCTCATCTTTAATCTTTCTGCGGCTAGGGGGTAATCGTGTGGGGATTGGTAATTCTTTAGATATTCTAAGTCTACCTCCAAGATTAGTCCTATTGGATTATCAGGTGGAAGCTGTGACAACATACTTAACACAGTATTAACATTATGAGGTCCTTTTATCATTGTAAAGTTTCTCAGTGGAGCGGTTGGCTCATAGCCCATCCATACAGATTGTTGGCGTCTAAGTACATTAGATAGTTGGATGGTTTAGCAGGTCATAGTCGTCTAAATATTTGTTGTTGGCTTTGCAGTAAGGATGTGAGGCCATGCTAATGCCTCCCCTCAGCCCGCCTTCAATCATCTGAGTGTGGGTAAATCAGAAATTAAGTCAATCTGAATGTTTGTAGACTTTAAGAAAGCATCCCAAGAAAGACCTGGGGCAGAGATGTAAATGTGCTTGAGTCTAAGCTGTAATGTTTCATGCATGTAGTTCTGTAATTCTGAAAGACGTCTGCCAATAAACACACGTCAGCCAATAAATATTGATCGTGATAATCGCCCATTGTTTCACAGTGTAATTCTGTCCAGGCTTCTGTGCGTATTCATAGTCAGAGTCAGTTATGTCTTTGCCTCTAAGACTAGAAAAGAAAGCGCCTTTAGGAGGAAGCGAGTCTTCATCAAACCTATCCCACGAGTTCATGTATTCATAAGGATAAACTCCTTTGCGCACTAAAGATGGATCAAAGTATTGTTTAGTGATTGGAAAGTCTTGTAGAGATCCTGCTAACTTATCTAAACTAGCCATCAGATGTTGGGCTGAGTCATAAAAGGATAAAGAGTCAAGAGTAAAAGTCATGTACTTTTCTGAAGATTGTGCAATGCAGGTAACCCTCTTATATTCAGAAGTCACTGCTTGCATGATAAAATGAGAATCGTAACCCCGTAAGTTATAAAAGAAGATAGGCAGTTTCCATGTCTTAGGGTCAACCTAAGTTGAAGATTACAATTGTTGTGCGCAGCCCCTCTAAACTTTCCAGTAATGTGATCGTGGTCTCTTACTGCGTTGCCTAATAATTCTTTATTACATACCAGCAGTGTGTAGATGAGTCATAACGTTCTTGTCTTCAGAGTCATAACAATGTCTGAAAGGTTCAGTTGGTTGGATAACTGATTGCGAAGTTGTTTCATTTGATCTAAGAATCTACTAGCTGCGTTGGGGCCTCTGTAAATTTCAGGTGTTGTGTGTTGGCCGTCTGACCTAACAACAATAAACGCATAAGAACAGATCTGATGTGGTTAATAAGGTTGTTTTTTGTTCTTGCTGTTGTGGGCCGTAGTACTGCGGTAAGATTGATTCAAAGTCAGCATAAACCACGTATGGGCTCATCTGCATTTTGTGTACATTCTTAAAACTAACTTTAGACCCTGGTTTAGGTGTGAGGAGTTTGGTTTCACAGTCTACAAAACTTTTACAATGATTCTATGACTGGCAGCTGCTTCTATAGTAGGGATTCTGACTAAACATCTTCTACAAAGCCCTTGTATAGTATGATTCTTTGACGTATAGGCCATAAGTCTGCTTATTGTTCTGATTAATACATAATGACTCTTTGTACTATCTTCAAACAGGATCAAGTCTGCATGTTTGTTAAGTGAATCGCCTAAAGTGGGAGCGTTGGGAGAAACCCTTAGAGGCACTAGATCAGCTTCTACAGACCATGTGTATACGTTTACAGTGATTGGTTTGTTTTGCTCTTCAAACTGAGATATACTTTCTATACTCACTGGAAAGGCTATGTTATCAAGTTCAGCTCTTGCTTATATTCTTCATAATTAGATACTCTTTCTGCGTTCTTTTTAACAGGATGTAAATGTGCTAAAACACACCACATAAAACACATGTTGTCAGAATTTTTTATCTTTAAGACTGCTCGTTTTAAAACTAACTCTTTTGGGAGGGGAAGGTGAGAATTGCCAACTATAGGATAGAACTTTGTTTGTCTCAATTTGATTTCAAGGACTGTCCCTTCAGACCAGCCAGAACCCCTTAACTTTGCTTCTTCACTTGCATGGTTAAACTGTGTAAGCATGTAGTCAGCCCAGTTAGAATTAAAGTCGCGATAGCTAATAACTTTTTCTGCCTTGTTGAAACCCAAACTCCATGCCAACATCATCATCAGGTGTTATATAATCAATCAGAACGGCCAACAACACTTTTACTGCGGTTCGCGTTGAAGGGACTCTGGGATTTTAGAGATAGCATGTGCTACACTTTCATGAACATTTGTGGGTTAATGATGTCCATGTCTACTTCGCTAAACATATTGATTAATTGTCTGCCGCTACCTTCACCAGTGCGCCGGCTGGCAGTTTTTCAAACTCAGACATGTTTGTGAGGCTCATTTTTTAACTCAAAATATTTACGTAGATTAAAAAAAATAAATGTATATAAAAGTAAGTAAAACAGGCTTTTTATTATTCACCCAAGTGCTGCAACACTTCAAGACACGTTAACTTCACAATAACGCCCGCCAATATTTAGCTTTTTCTGAATCACTACAGTCAATGTTTATTACTTTGATTGCTTTGCTAAACAGTTCACTATGATCTTTTATTATATTGTCTACATCATTCTCAAGCCCAAATTCACTAAAATCAATGTTTAATAATTTCATTGTTTCGTTAAATAGTTCATTACAATTCTTTAAATCAGATTTGCTGAGTTCGGCAGCCATTTTAAAATCTAGAATAATAAAAAAAATAAATTAAATTAAATCTGCAAAACATTCATTGCCACACACGCTCAATAACGTCGCTTATAGCGCACACACACACACACCACACACACACACACACACACACACCACACACACACACACACACACACACACACACACACACACACACACACACACACACACACACACACACACACACACACACACACACACACACACACACACACACACACACACACACACCACACACCACACAACACACACACACACACACACACACACACACACACACACACACACACCACACACACACACACACACACACACACACACACACACACACACACCACACACACACACACAACACAAGGCACACAGAGGAGGGGGGGAGAAGCAAAAAATCAATAACTTACCTGACGGTCTCTAAATAACGCCGGCGCTATGCCTTTACTGGGGCTGTGATTGAGAATCATTACTCATTGCCAAATTTTTTAACGAAGATATTTCTTGAGTAACCTGGTCTATCTGCGTCTCGGTTGCTCTTACCTCTTTTGTAAGATCCCGTAGTCCATCCGTGTCTAGCATTCTAGAAAACTCGATTTTATTATTCTAATTTATATTACACATGCGTACTCACAAATGTTGTTTCGATTTCATCATGTTACTGTATTCATTAAGGGTAGCACATGCGTACTCACAAATGTTGTTTCGATTTCATTATGTTAATGAGGTTAGCACATGCATAGTAGGATTTTCTGTCATGGTTCTTCCGGCGAGCAAAATTTTCAGAAAGAGAATTAGGTCAACTCACTTGCGAAAAATGTTTATACGGAAGAACCGTGACTACTTTGTGAGTACGCATGTCTAAAGCAGACGATGCTTTTGGGCTTGCGATCAATATCAGTGGCTCAGCTACTGTGCAGGCCGGCGATAAGTGAATCAGTGGTGGTGGGCTGCAATCAATATTAGGCGAGCCGCTGATTCTTGTCGGCTAGTCCATTCAGTCCGGGGTTGTGTAAGTCTGTAAACCATTTTAGCTTATTTTGGTTTTAACTGATCGTGTGTTTGTTTTTCAATGTTTTGTTTAATTGTCTCAGTGTCTACCTGTCGTAAAGTAAAAGTCTTTCTCCACTCCCTTTGGAGTTTAATTTTCTGTCGTCTGTAATCGTCGCCATCGGCCATAAGCTTCTGAAATTTTTGTCTGTAATGTTTTCATCCTTAATGATTTGCTTATTCTTAATCTTAATGAGCAAAGTTTTGCTGATGCTAGGGACACAATGGCAGTGTGCTTTTGTAATTTAGGAGTTAATTTTTTTTAAAACAGCACTTACAACCATAGACATGGCGCCTAACCTAACCCGAGACCTCCTAATGCTAAAGAGGCTGGCGCACCAACCCCAGTAGCTAAAACAGCAATGCCAGACCCAGCACTTACGCTAGCTACAGCTGATGAGCCAGTAATTACATAAGCTTTAGCATATTTTTTCTAGTAACTCTATACTTATCCAAGTCACTTTCATTTCCTTTTGAAGTTCAGTTATTTGCTTTAACCTAAACTGTTGAACCTCCTATTTTAAGTAAGATTATTTTTTAAAATTAATCTTATACATATCTTCTTAGTAATCCTTCTGGCAGCACTTCATCAACAGAGTAAAACGCAATAAAATCAACATACTTAATAAAAATAAAGTCAAGTACTGTTAGTTTGTCTTTGTCAACCATTATAGTAACCTTGTCGGATGATGCAAGGGTGCTTATTTCATCTCCGTTTTAGTAATAACAATAACGAGCTTAAAAGGCAAATGAAACAAACTGCGGCGTTACTGAAACACGACAAAAACGCAGAAGAGCACACAAAACAAAGTGTGAAGTAACGACGATTTAATGCACGACACAAAACAGGACAAGAAATTTTCGGCAAAATGCCTTCCTCAGCGACAAAAAAAATACAGACATAAACATGCACAATACTCCCCTTGTGAAGCCAAAGTGGTGAATGAAGTAAGACAGAGGGACAGTGGAGAGAGGGTGAGTAGAGTTCGAAGAATAGGGCACGAGAAAGAGGGTAGAGTAAAGTGAGGAGGAGGAAAAGGAGAGAGGGAGAGAGAGAGAGAGAGAGAGAGAGAGAGAGAGAGGGGGAGGGGAGAAAGAGAGGGGAGAGAAAGAGAGAGAATGGAAGTAGAGGAAGAGTGGAGAATAAGAGAGAGAAGAGGAGGGGAAAAAAGAGTGAGTGGAGGGGGAGGGGGTGTGATGGTATGTAGTGGGTGTGTTGCATATGAATGAAATGAACAAGAGAAAGCACAATAAATAAGATACAATATACTCAAAAAATCATTTAAAGGGACAAGGGGAGGGGGGGGGGGGGGGGGGAGGAAGGGGTCAGCCCCCAAAAGCACCCCCCAAGTCTGACCCAAGGGTAGGTTCCAAACCCAAAGCCCCAAAGGGGTGAGAGGAAAAGGGGGAAAAAACCCCGAGAAAAAACCCAAAACCCCAACGCAGCTAAAGCTGCAAGGCTCACCCCCCCCACCACAGGGGGAAAAAAAAAAAAAAAAAAAAAAAAAAAAAAACACTTCCCCGGGGGCAAAGCCCCACACACACACACCACACCACAACCACACACACCCCAAAACAACAACACCACACACACACACACAAAGTGCGCGCGTGGCACGAACAAACACGCAGCACAATACACACGCCAATAAGCGCACCATGGGGGGGGGGGGGGGGGGTAAAAAGGGGGGAAAAATGGGTAAATGTAAAACAAGGCATCATTAAGACTTCTTTCTTTTAGCCATTTCAAAACCCATTAGTTTTTTCAATCCTTTTTCTTTGTGTTCCCCTGGGACTAGGCTAAAAAGAAGGGGACCAGCTTTAAAGGCTTTTTAAAATTTTTGTTCTTATATAGTATACAGGGGGGCTCGTAGTTCAAATTTTAAAAATTCCAGTCAATTTCGGAACAACCCCCAGCATTATCCTTTTATGAATTTTGATTCACGTTTGCCAAATTCTTTGCTCTTAAATTTTTATCTCTTCTGGGAGGGCTGCTGTCGTTTTTTTTCTTCAATTTCTTTCGTTTTTTTAAACCCCGTCTCTATATTTAAACCCTAAACTTTCCTGGCCCCTATTAAATCAAACTCAGTTGTGTTGCTGGGTCTTTTAGCTCTACTCGTTTTTGGAGCTAGCTGCATTTTTGATTTGGCCCTCGAGACTTTCTTTTTATAATTTTAAAAATTATAAAAAAACAAATTTTAAAAAGCAATCGTAAAAACAATCTACAATAAACAAACGACGAACTGGAGGGTCAGTCCGTAAGCACAGTTGCGTGTTAGTTTTTTTCTAACTCTCTTTTTATTTTTTTTAGCTTATTGCCCCTTATTTAAAATTTTTTCATTAAAAATTTTCTTCAAAAATTTTGTCCTTAGTGTAAATAAACAACCGTTTTAACTCGACTAAAGTCTTTTAAACAGCATTTAAATTTCGGGTTTAAAAGCCACACAAAAACTGGGGCGTGGCGGCTGCTAAAGGCTAGTTTTGACAGAGCTTTTTTTTTTTTAAACAATGTTTTGTACACCGAACAGCATCAATAAAAACAGCGTTTCATTCCCCAAATGTCTTAGTAATGTTCAAAAACGTCGTCAGTTTGTGCTAGGATAACTAAAAAATTTACGTCTGCCCAAAAAAACTTCCTTTTTAAGATTTGTGTTAAGGGTTTGTGAGAATTAACATGTACTCGAATAAAACCTTAAATTGTTTTGAAAACAAATCAATAAAGACTTTTCCCACACCCAGAATCCCGCAGATGAGAGAACAGTGGGGATCTTTGGAAAAAACTTCAAGCTATCCATCTGTTTTTTTTAAATTTTTCTTTGCTTTTAAAAAACCCAATCTTTTTAGCCTTTTTTCTTCAATTTTTAACGGGGCATCAAAAAACCAAAAAAAAAGTGCATTTTAGGGGGCCCTTTTCCTTTGCTTTCTGTGAATATTTATTTTTATACCGTCTTGCCCTATCCTTTCTCCATTCCAAACAATCTGTTGTCAAATGTAGATCAAAAAACCCAGCACAGCCATATTTGTTTATTAAATGTTTCGAGCTTACTCTAAAGGGAAGTTTTTTTAATACGCGATAAATGCAGGACCCCTTTCCCCTACCCCCAAAAACAACTTTTTTTTTCCCTCAAAGTGTTGGTGAGGTAAAGTCGCGGCCCGAATACAACGATGCTTGCCATTTATTACACAGTCAAACCTTCTCAATTTTTGGATTAAAAAAACCTTTGTTTCTCCTGAAAAGGAGTTTTTCCCTTCATAAACAAGAAAAAAATTCCCTTTTAAAGATTCAGGACGTTTTTGATGATTTCCGGAAGTGTTCGCTTGTTTTTTTTTTTCTGAATGGCGGTATACTTTTCTAATAAAAACTGTTTTATTTTTATAGGGGTTAAATTGTTCTGGCCAGTTCGGGGTTAGTAACAACATCAAACGCAAGAGAATGTCGCTAACTGGTATTTAGAAAAAGGATCTTTGACAGAACAACAGAACGCAAGGATTAAATGTTAGATAAAAAGAAAGTTTTTCTTTTAGTGGCCGGTAATATGGCATATGCCTTTAACCCTCAAAATCTAGGGGATGCAGAATCTGTTCCCAAAGTTCTGCTACTGCCCTTTTTAACCATTCTTTGCATCGCCTGCTTTAAGTCTGTGCATAAGCCGTTTGGTTTGTATTCCCCTTGATAAATTTTCTCTTTTCTTTTTTTTTTAGGCAGCCTAGGTCGAAGAGGGAAAAAGTCTGCCTGCTTATTCAAATACTTCTCTCTCCGTTTTTTATTTCTAAGTTTAACGTTGCCCCGCCTAAAAATTAGCAACAACATTTGCATTGGATCCTCGTTTAATTTATTTTGAATGATGTTTAGCAGTGCCCGGGATTTTAACATCGCCCGGCCAAGATCAGGAAATTACTATTAAAATTTGTTTGGCCGAACTGTTGAGGAGTATTTACCTAATCAGTTTGCCCTTTTCCTTTTACGCCATGGGGTTTCCCTTTCCTTTTCTTATGGATCGAGGTCCAACCGTAGAGTTCTTTTTTATAAAAAAAAAAAGAAAATAAATAAAAAAATATGGATGAAGATTTTTTATCCGATTGATCCTGTAAAAAGAAACGAAACAGAACTGGGTCCTTCATTTCAAGAAAAGGGTTTTAAGGGGCGGGTTTTTACCCCCTAGACAAGTCAAAAACTATTGCGAGAAAAAATTTAACATTTTTAGAACTTGGGCAGAGCTGCCAGGTCTTGATTCCCCCAACGATTTTAAAAAAGATGGTGGGCATTTTTATATAAAAAAATGGTCGGGAGAGCGCCGAAGGGTTCTTCAAGCAAACCCAAGCAAGTTTTTTAAAAAAATAAACACAATAAGGCGAAAAAAACCCCATTCTAAGGCAGAACAATTAAACCTTTTTTTACTTGAGCCGAAGTTGTTGTCTTTTTCAAACCTTTGGGGGAGGATTTTCCAAAAAAATCTAAAATACAAAAAAATTCCTCTTCAAAATTTAAATCAAAAAGCAGATGAATCAATTAAAAAGGAAAAAAAACTATACAGAAATTGAAACAAGTTTTAATGAGGAACGCAGTTAAAAAAATTAACGATTCTCCTTGCCCATGCGGAAATCCTGGGGTTAATGGGGCTTTCGAACATAAGGGCGAACTAAAAAAACAATTAGCAAAACTGGTGAGCTGGATAGAGAAATTGAAGAAAAAAAAAAAAACTCGCCGATGCGAGATAACAAATTTTAAAGGGGGGAAGAAAAAGGGTATAATACAACAGAAAAAAACAAGATTTATGCTCAAAGGGCGGCCCGGTTAGAAATGTGTTATAACAGAAAAGCAGCTGCATCCCCAAAAAAGCAGAGTAAGAGAAATAAAAGCAGAATACTTTTTGAAAAAAAATCGCTAGCAAAAAAATAAGGGCTCTGTTGGGAAAAAGGGGATTACAGTTGTTGAATTAAAGGCTGTTGGGGTTTGCATCTCTACGTGTTTTTTGCTTAACAGGGGGCGCCAAAGGGCCGTAGCTCCTCCCAAAAATGCCCGGTAAAATGGGGTTTGAAAACAATGCATTTAGCAAACCCATTAAAAAAAGTTGCTGCCAAAGGCTTTACCTTTTCCCGGGAAATAGGGAGGGTTGTTATTTTTGGGTTTTGTCTACTATAGGCAAAATTGCTGGTTTTAAAGGCTGACCTCTTGGACGTTTGGATGCTATGCTGGATTAATTTTTGTGAAAAAAAGTCAGCTTAACCAGTAAAATTTAAAAAAACAAAAGGGGTGTCTTTTTGCTATTGACGTCAGTGTAAGGGACATTTCAGGTGGAGTCTTTTTGGGGTGTGGGGGGGGTTTTTAATGGGTCGCTTTTTCGGGGTAGGTACTTTCTTTAAAAAAAGGGAGGCCCTTTTTTAACCATTTATTGTGCCCCAAGTCTTGGTGTCTCCCGCTATGAGGATTTTATTTTTAAATTCTGTATATGCCCAAACTGAGTCTAAGGTAGAGGGCGCTGATAATCACAACCCCCAACAAAGTCAACCTTTGACCCGCAGTGCAAGAACGTCTTTATACCCTTTTTTGCTGGCAGGAAATCAACACAGAGTTAATAGCATTTCTAAATTTGCTAGAAACTGTTTTCTGGCGCAAAACCCCTGAAAGATCTAGTTTTCTAACTTGGGTTTTTGCTTTTGTCTAAAAAACACAAAGTATGTCCCATGGGTCATTAAGCTTTGCACTCCTGGCTTGTTGGCCCTTACTTTTTTCTAGATAAAAGTTGTCCAAGATTTGGGGGGTTTTTTTCTATTGATTCCCAATCTAACTTGTGCTTTGTTGAAAAGAGGTGTGGCCAGGCCATAATATAATTTTTAATTCTCTATGCTCACCCACAAATCAATTTTCCCAACCCCTGGTGTGGGTTAAAATTTTGTCTAAGTCAGTTAAAGGGGTTAAAGTTAAAAAACGTTGGCAGATTCTTTCTATGCCTTATTGTTCATTGACGCTGAATGGATAAAACGCGTTGTCGTTGGGAGGGGGTTGCAGTTCGGTTAGTACCGTCTGTACTGGTAATAAAAATGAAGTTATATATGACTTTACTAAGAGATTGGGGTGGTTTAAGTGGTTTGCATATAAACGCCCCAGCCGTAGTTGCGCAGTAAAAAGGAAAATTTAACTATTCTGGAAAAAAAGGGCCCTGGGTGGGTACCATGGATGGCACTCTGTACTTTATGGCGGGTTTAATTTTAGTTAGCGGGGTTTCAATCTACTTGGAAGCCCAGATCCATCTATGCAAAGGTTAAATGCTAAAATCCCAAAAATTTGGGGTTTTAAAAACCCCCTCTTGTAAGTGGCACTTTCGTTATATTTTAAAAACTCCCTTTTTTTAATTAGTTTTTTAAAAAAGTTAAAAAAGGATGTACATCATTAACAAACAAACGAGCGGGGGTTCTTTAATTACCCAATTGTCAATTGGCGCGGGAGTTGTAGGATTGCCCTTAAAGAAATTGGTTTTAAAGTAAAATGGTTTAACATATCTGTAGGGACTCAAATAATTGGATTAATATTAGTAACGAGGGGGGCGACCAAGTAACTCATGTAAAAATACCAGAAGGTTATTACAATTTTTGTTCTTTAAATGAAGTACTTAGAGAATATAGTATATTGCTAACAATTAACGAGGCAAACTCAAAATTACTATGAATTTCCCACAAGAAGAAAGAAGAGAGTACACTTTCCCTAAAGGCTTGGCTAAAATCTTGGGCTTCCACAATAGTGACAGAGCTTATAGATTTAGTACAAGAGAAGGTGTTTATCAATTTGAAGGTAATAAACCCTCTGATTTTCTCGTAAACCCAATTTTGTATGTCCATTTACAACAGTTAAAAACAGATACTAATTTGTTTAACGGCTATCCGTCTACAATTCTACGAGCATTGCCATCAATTAAGGCGGGGTTTTGCGATTATCAGTTATACAGGTTTGGCGGAGACGGTGAATTTAAAGAATTAATTGAGGGCTCTTTAAATTCATTAGATGTAAAAATAACTAACCAAGATGGAAAGCCAGTTGTTTGTTCTGATTTATTAATAGAGCTAGAAGTAGAAGATAATATTAGAAAAGTAGGGAGGGCTCAGTCCCGATGACGTTCTTAATTTTTATGTCATTGTAGAGAATGTGAATATGTTTGTTCACGATCACCAAATCTTATCTAGCACGCAAGCCCCCGTTTTAATGTGCTAATTGCGTCGATTTTTGGCGGTTTTGGGGTGTTAATTTGTTTGTAAAACAGGTGTTAATTTTGGCCAAAACTGATATGAGATAGACGTGATTTAGATGTGAAAAGGGGGGTTTTCGTGCAAAATAAGATGGTGAGCTTGAACGAACATATTTACATTCTCTGACGGTATGTTTCATTTAGGGTTGCTTAACTTTTTTCCATGTGCATATGTTCATGATTACATGAATTTTTCAAGACAATTATGGCTCCCTACATGGGCCCAGTTTAAATCTAGTTTATCAATTAATTCTGAATCCTCCTAATATATGCTGTGTCCACAGACCCTTAAAGATTCTATGACAAT
>JAFLJL010000808.1:87101-100526 GCA_018398815.1 Conus ventricosus
TGTGTGTGAGATGCGTGCGTGCGCGCGGCTGCGCGCGCATGTGGTGTGTATGTGTATGCTGGGTTTATAGTTGTATGTATATTTTTTATCCAAAAACTCATACCAAGTAAGCCTGTTTAATCGTTTCGTTTCTATTAAACTGGTTACATGTGTTGTTGGTCATAATCGTGGTGGTTCTCGTAAACAGTTACTGTACGTGTTTGGGTTTTTTGCACCAATTGTTTGTGTGTTTAAGTGGTTGTTGTTGCCGTTGTTGTCGTTGTTGTAGTTGTTGTTGTTGTTGTTGTTGTGCGCGACGCGTGTGTGCTGTGTGTGTGTGTGTGTGTGTAGTGTGAGTGTGTGTGTGTGTGTGCCCATGTGCTCATAGTGTGTGTGGGTGTGTGTGCGTAGGTCCGGCGGGGGTGCGTGCGTTGCTGTGCGTGCTAGTGCGTGTGTGTGTGTGTGTGTGATGTGTGTGTGTTGTTGATGTGTGTGTATGGCTGTGTGTGTGTGTGTGTGTGTGTGTGTGTGCCCACTCGTTTTTGCACCTTTTTTTTCTTTTTTTTTCCCTTACCCTCCCATCCTTTGTCATCCTCCCACTTACTTTTTCCTGGGAAGCCTTTCTTAAATTTCCCCCCCTTCTTCCCTACACGACTCCTTTCCCTCCATTTTTTCTGCAGTTTTGGACAATGGCAGTCTCAAAGAATCTTGTCAAAAATTCAAAACCAATCTGATTCTGTGATTGAACCTTAACGTCTCTCATTTTAAAAAAAAACCCAACTATTATCTGAAAAATGATCTTCTAAAAATGGGAAAGAAAAAACATTGTTAATCGTCTTGCTTCTTTATTAAACGACTCATAAATGAATGAAACGGCAGTGGTGACCCAGACAACAGATCCAGGTCGAGTCTCCACCTCCTTGTTTCGTCTCCTATCTTCTGTTAAATCTTATCTTACCTCGCATTGTTGTCAGTGAGACGGACCAAGTCTACGAACACCAAAATCTGTCGCAGAATCTCAAAATAATTATCGTTCTTTCAATTTTCAGATCATTTGGCGCACCTAAAAAGGGTTCTGCAACTTTTGGCTGGTATTGGGGTTTCTCAGCTGAAAAGCTGTGGATCCTATAACATCCGGACCCATTATTGAACAGAGTCATTTGTCTCGATCCGGAAAATTGGTGATTGGCTGTTACTTTGCTGATCAGTCAAAAAGCCGCTCTTTAATATCAAAAAATCTGGCCTGCATCACTATCTAACTGCATCCATCCTGAAGTGAATACCAAGGGGTGATTTACCCATTCCTGTAGATATTTCTCTTGATTGAAATCAGACGAGAAATTACAGGAGCAAAGCGGCCAAATAGATTGAAAAATAAAAGATGGCAGTGACTCGAGGCTGTGAAAAATTACCTTGCACTGTCCAAGTTTCCAAAGCAAATCTGTTCTGGGGTTTCAGCTCTTTTGGACATTAACCATTTGTTCCGCAAGTCTTTCGTTGGGCGCTCGCTGCCATAGACTGGGACATTACAACAATTGATATGTCGCTCCAAACAGACGTGTGGTAGATGTGAGTTTCAATTGGCCATGACAAGTAACAATGTTTCTAACGCCAGACGCTGTGTGAATTGTTCAGGGAAATCACTCTGACTACCCTACTTGGGAGTGTCTGAATATAAACTTAGAGTCTTGGCGGGGGTCTTTAAATTCATCTAATTATATGTCTTTCTTAGAATGCCATTTTCTCTTGCAAGATGCTCGGCTAGAAGTGGAACATAACAAATCCCTGAATCGTGTCGGTCACAGTCTTCCCGATCATGATTCAAGTCCAGGTAAACTTACTGTTCCAAGTGCATAATTCATAGTTGTTGCATGGGAACAAATGTAAGTCGCCAGGCACGAGAAGGCGGCTCTTGCTCCCAGTAACTGTCTTCAAAGATATACTGTTCCCCCACTTGGCAAAAAAGAGAACGTGATGAGGGCAGGAACTTACGAAAATTGTGAAAGCATTGGCAGAAATTGTCACCCCTCTTAGTACTCTAAGAAAAAATTGTCATCAGACATGAGTCGTCCAAAAAGCACCAGATTCGCCCGGCTGTCACATATCGTAATTTTGATCTTCATAATAGCTATTGTTCTGTTCATGGAAACCCGTTTCGTTAAATTCATCAGTATTTTGATAAAAACGTGACGGACCTTCTTCACATTCTTCTGTTTGGAATTCAAAGATTATATTCAAACGGTCACGCCAGTGTGTATGAACTTTTACATAATGAAAGTTTCTTTCTTGTATTATCTGCAAAAATCCGCATGTTTCATTTGTTATTATTCTTCCTTTCCTTGTATTGCGGGCAACAATTCAAAAGACAACATGGACAGTAAAGTCATTGTCGTCTTATATGTTTTTACTAATGGAACTGCATTGAAGAGTGTAAATCTTAGACTACCTTATTCAGTTTTGCAGACCATAGTTTTGATGTGCCTTGGCGCTGCAGTTCTGAATTGTCATGGATATGATTTACCAAAACTCCCAGGGAGACTATTTTCTCCGTGATCTATTGCAGTGAAGAAAAAATATTAAAAATCAAAAAGCTGCGCCATTATATGTGTCGTGTTGTAAATATTTTGTGCCAACTGTTAAAACACCCTGGACTCGACGAACCAAAACGTTATATTCCTGCTGTTATAAGCAGTGATAATCAAGGGCAATGTTTACAAGTTGTAAACTGTTATTACCCAGATGTGTATGCAAGAAGGAAGCCGAGTCTGGTTGGTTGATTTGATTCAGACTAAGAGTGGGTATTCTAGGGGATTTCAATTACCCATCATGCTCTATGGTCCGGGAAACTCTAAAAATGTCAACAAACAATAAATCGAATTTCTTGAAGAACAATATTGTAAATTGCATATCTTTACGATACGAATGACGGTTATTTTACAAGGAATTGCTGTGCGTTCTGACAGAGAAAAATTTCATCAATTGGGGGGATTTGTCCTTAGTAACCTCCGGCGTATTTTTCCACTTTGTACGTGGAATGTCATCAGTCACCACTGCGTAGTGACATGCTTTCTTGTTGGAAGGTTCAGATCTTGGTGAGTCCAGAGAGAACTGAGCTTACCCCGGACATACCAAATTACAACGAAGATAAAAGCTAAACTGGGATTTTTGCACTAACTCTAAATTACTGGTTCTCTGCAAGCTCAATTTTAATCATAAGCATAGTAGATGCCAATAGAAGATCTTGAAAAAAAAATATGTAGTATTACGAAATTATTCTGAGCAGCAGCAGATTGTGACTCATTCCAAAGATTGTAAGTTTAAAGGACCATGCACAGAGAGTCGCCTGCAAACCCTGGTGGAAATCTCAAACATGTGAGTTTAGCCGTTAAAAATGTGAGAATAAACTACAGAGGCATTCCAAAACTGATGAATATAGTCGTCATCACAGCCACCCCAAGTAATAAATGAGTACTACTACAAGTAAATATATAATTGCTAATAACTATTGTAACAGGCCAAGTCAGTAGCTCTTTGGCCAGAAAAACAGTTATTCATGGTAAATTTGATCATGACTTGTTCTAAACAGCCACATGACGTTTTTCATGAAACAATTATGGAAAGAAATTAAAGAAAAATCAAGGGTATTTCTCCATATTCCTCAGCCTGCTCTGCATGTTAAATGTTACTATTTATAGAAGACTAACAAGAAGAAAAGCTGAATTAGATTAGCAGTAAACTTGTTGGCAGAGTGTTATTTCACCGCAGACTGGAACATAATTCGTAGAAAGGGGTTTGAGGACTATTATACCAAACACATTTGATGCAGCCTTAAAATAGAAAGTAACACTTTATATCTTTGTAACCACAAATTTAAACTCAATGCAAGAAGTCTGGTTTCGCACTTAAAGCTTAAAGCCAGGAAAGTTATCCATGGTTCAGTATCCTATTTCAAATAACATGATGTAGCCATTGTCCTGAGAGTCTGTTATCAAAGTTGTTGGAGTCTTTCAGATTTGTTGGAATGCTGGAGTGCTCCATACAGATTGAAAAAAGTATTGTTATCCCAATCCCCACCTTATAAAGGAAAAATCTAAAACATCTTTCCTCTAGTTTCCGACCTATTTCTTAAACACCTCCTAGTTGGAAAATAACTTTCTGACAGAATATGACCACACTCAAGAATAGAAACATTACCTTGAAAAAAAATGGAGTTTTTTATCTTTATGCCAGGTGGTTCATTTAGGTAATGGTGAGGAGTTCATCTTGACTCTTGTCCATTATACCTCGAATGTGAAAAAAAGCTCTTGCCTAAGCGTCTAATTCCAGCCCTTGCAACGTTCTTTGATGTTGCATAGGCATACGATTCAGTATGGCATTCTAAATGGTTGTACAAAGCACCATGAAGTAGAATTACGAGGTCGTTTTTATTTTCCGCTATTTCTGAAAAGCTTCTTATGGAACAGAAACTATCCATGTCAATGTTCATAGGGAGCTTTCATCAACTTCTAAGCAAGATTAACTGAGTGTTCCAAGGAAAGTGTAATCGCTCCAAACACTGTTTTCTCGCTAATGCTTTACGGATATTAAACTGGTTAATACAAAAGGTGCCACAAATAGCTCTGTATGCAGTTGTTATTGCCCCCCCCCATTGTGGAGGAAATGTAAACTGCGACTTTCTTCCAAACAACAAACCATAAAGAAAGAAAAATCATTGACAGCTTTTCAGGAAATTACTTCGACAATATTTTCATTTACCCCCCACCCTATCAAAATGGTTCGGTTTATCTGCTCACAAAAACGGTTTTTTTTTTTCGTTGTCTTTACAAAGAAATCAATTGCTTTTGAAGACAGTGGAGCTGTCTCTATAGAAAGGTAGATAATAATTGAATATACCCAAGCTAACAAAAGTTAAGTTTCTCGGTGTAATCTTCATTATAACTTGTTTTTGAGTAAACACTATTAAATTTCCTTTGTAGAAATGGCCTAGTCGAAAAAGTTGGTCTTATTCGTGTTAGTATCTGCTATACATCTGATTTCACTAGGGGAATCTATTCTCGTCTATGTCGCCTAAGGGCTAGGTGTGCTACAAGTCTGTCGTCTTGGCTATGGCCAAAAGAAGAGTGTTTTTACAGTTGGGTAAGAATAGATTTTTCATCAAAGCTAACCAGGCATTGACTCGTTAGCCTTTAAAGAAATTGCTCATAAGGCTTCCTCCTGTTTATGGCTTCTCTATTGATTTGATCGTACGAAAGGAGGGGCCTGGTGGTCACCCTTTAAATGATACAAATGGCTAAGTTGCGCTGTTATGTTTACATGTGAGAGTAGAACCATTCCAAATTCAGTAATGGGACTGAACTGGTGGAAAAGTAGCGATATGTTTACAAGTGAGTCCGTAAACATATCGGTATACATGTCCCTAGGAGATTATTGTTCCCCATTATTTCGAAAACTGTAACCTGTCTTTTGATGGTTATTTGACCGAGGTTCCTTGTTGTTCATATCCTTCGTGGTTGTAGAGCAGGCTCGAAATCATTTATCACTTACGGAGATCAGTGAATAAAAAAAAGATAATCCTCTGTTACTTAATCCTTATGCCAAAGACTTGAGAGATAGGTAATTACGAGTCCTATCTACACATTTTCACGGAGAGGGTAATGTTTTAGATTCTTCCGATGTGGGGCTTCCTTTGTAATACCAGCGATCTAGCATGTTAGGAAGAATCCCAGTATTCGCGAAAGGATGTTCTATATTTTCAGTAGAGTTTATTTGCGACATTTTGGAAAAGCACTTAGATTTTGATTTTGACATGCCTGTTATAACGATAGAACATATATACGAGTGTTTCTATTCGGGATCAATTCAGCGCTTACGGCTCTACATTGTCAATCAAAAGCTAGTCGTTTCAGCTGGTGTGTGAGATCTTATTTATCAATTCATCAGCTAATAACCCGGTGGTATCAATGTGAACTTTGTTATGGGGTTATCCCAGAGGACATTCCAGTTACGTGGCTAATGCAGATTTAGCTGACTTTTATCGCAACAAGGAAAGCTGCAAGAGAATTTAAAATACTGAGTTTGGAATTGTGGATATCCCTCATTTCTTCATCTGAGCTATCAACATGCTGACAAGTTCAATTTCTGGTTGCATATCCAACAGAATCAGTACCTTGAAGGATTTCAGTCTCGGAAGCTACAGTTGGGTTGTGACTATAAACCATACAAGCAAATGTTGTAATCCTCCGGGGCCACAATTTACCAAATCGTTAACCTTGTATTAGCTGCGGGTTATATGGCTCTTGGTTATGTAGTATTGAAACACGGCTACCTGCTTGTGCATGGGGTCAGGGACTCTAGATTCTCCCTATTTTTTATTTGACTGTACTAGTTGACTAAAAAATCACTTTCAGCCTCTTCATGATAAGATGAAGTCCTTCAAGTCCGCTGATCTGTCTAGTGATTTTTCAATCCAGTTAATGAGACGGTTGGAGTTCTGACAATGTTGGCTGCTTTATCTATATTAATCTATCCACTTGAAAGATATTTTTAACGTCTTACATCACCCCACCCCCTCGTCACTGCCTTCCATTTCCCTAACAGGTGTGTGTGTGGTGTGTGTGTGTGTGTGTGTGTGTGTGTGGTGTGTGTGTGTGTGTGTGTGGGTGTGTGTGTGTGTGTGTGTGTGGTGTGTGTGTGTTGTGTTGTGTGTGTGTGTTTTCTTCTCTCCAATTTGCAAATTTTTTGTATATGTTAAAATCTTATTCTAGGCAAAATCCTATGCCAGTATGGTTTCTCGGCGTCCTGTAATTGCTAGTTTAGAGCAAGTGCCTTTTTTCATTTCCCCCCCACCCACTCTATTCTCCCTCTTCTCACCCTTCCCCATACCACATCATAAGCTGTTTCGAGACTTTTCGAGTTAGATGTCTCAGCCTGCAGTGCCATACTTTAATAGATCCTTGATTTACATGTATTGGATATACTTGTAATCACACAGATTTGGTGTTTTTCGGTATTCCAGTATTATATGGGCTCTTGTGATGTGTGTGTGTGTGTGTGCGCGCTGCGCGCGCGCGCGCAGCGCGCGTGTGTGTGTAGTGTGTGTGTGTGTGTGTGTGTGTGTGTGTGTGTGTGTGTGTGTGTGTCTTGTGTGTGTTGTGTGTGTGTGTGTGTTGTGTGGGTGTTCTGGTGTGTGACTTATGTTTGTGTATGTAGAAATTATCTCGTTATAGGCCGTATTGCTTTGATGTTGGGAGCGAACGAAGAACGAATCGAACGACGAAGTTAATGATTTAGGCTGTAATTACCCATTAAGCAAGAATCTCGACGCGATGGATCATAACAACATAACGCGAACTATTGTTTTCGATTTCATGAAGATGGAAACCACAGCAATGTCCTTTTCGCTTTTACTTACTCAGTGAATTTGAGGAACCGAGAAATGTCACGGGTATCACTGTCAGTTCTGTCAGAGCGACGGTACACCCCCGGGTAAAACTGGTATCTGTACCGTGGACAGCGTGCAGGCGCCTTAGAGTACTGCTTGGGTTCTGGATGCTTTTCGTGTTGCTCCGCATGCGTTCTTCTTTTTCCGAATGAGGATAAATTAACACATCTCCTCCTCGATGATCATTTGTCTTTCATTCCTGCTTGTCAAAACAGATTAAGCAGTTTGTCTTCCGAAACTCGATCGCAGGAATATTCTAGAACGAAGCTGTCTGATTCACACACAGCAGCACACCCACGTCACTCCGTTTGATGGACGAACGAGCTACTTCCGAAAAGCTCGATTTCTGTGCGGCATATCTCACGATTGAATCGATTCTCTGCAATGTCGCTCTGTAAGTGTATAACGGCATAAACCCTTTAACCATTACCGTGTCAAAAACAGCGATAATTTGTTGTCTATAGCTTGCTCAGACTTGTGTCGCGATGTCGACGGGTGGAATTTCGGGCCACTCTGTTTCAGACTCTACATGATCTAGCGATCGCAAAACTCGATAGCGTATCATGAATGAATGCCGACGTGTATCATCATCTCGAAATCGGCTTGACTGTGTTCCTTCCTGTGTTGTGTACTATGTTTCATCTCCAATTCGGTGTTGTGAATCGGCCGTTTTCATTCGCGACAACATACGTGGTACCGAGACACCAGCTCCAACTGAATTCATGTCGTCCGTCTGCTGCTCCGATCTATCTTGATCCGTTCGCTCGGCTGGGGGAGGGGGGGGGGGGGTGGGGAGGTGCAAAGGTGGTACAGGATTGTATATCGCATTGGCAGAATTTTTTTTTCTCCGTGCGTACGTGCGTCAGGGGCGTGTCCGTGCGTGCGTGCGTGCGGTGTGATGTGTGCTGTGTGTGTGTGTGTGTGTGTGTGTCGTGTGTGTGCTGTGTGTGTGTGGTGTGTGTGTGTGTGTGTGTGTGGTGTGTGTGGGTGTGAGAGAAGCGTGGGAAGTGTATGGAGTGCGCGCCGGTGTCATCCCATTTGGTCTACTCCCATTGTCGTCTATCTCCCATTTTTGTTCTACTACTCCATTTCGTCTATTTCCATATGAAGCCATGACGCAGGCTCCCTCGCTAAGCGTTAACCAGATAGGTACTGTCTACTCCAAAGGCAGAATCTCGATGGTCTTTAGCGCCGCGGTGTATGTTGTGCGTGACAGGAGTGTGTTTGTGGTTAGAGAGTGTATGGTTGTGTTGTACGGAGTGCTCGAGTATGAATGTCGTGTGTAAGTGCGTGCGGGCGCGGAGTGTGTGGTGTGTGTCGTGGGGCCGTGGGGGGGGGGGGTGTGCGCCTTTGGTGTGGGCGTGTGTATGTCTGTGTGTGCCGATGTGTGTAGTTTGAGTATATGATGAGGGTATGGGTATGTGTTTTGTATTGAGATGTGGGTATTTGTGTTTTATGTAAGTGCGTGTGTATTGCGTGTGTGTGTGTGTGTGGGGATAGCTTGTGTGTTGTTGTGTGTACGTGTGTGTGGTGTTGTGTGTGTGTGTCGATGTGTGTGTGTGTGTGTGTGGGTGTGTGTGTGTGTGTGTGTGTGTGTGTACGGTGTACGTGTATGTCGTGCGCAGTATTTTTGTTTTTAAATTATGATCTTACTTTTGGCTTTGAATTGAATAATAAAACGTTGCATATTCTGTTCATTAATGGTTTCTTAAATTGTCAGACAACCTTGAGTTTGATCTGGACTATTATGTTGGTTTCAGCTCGGGCAGTCCGTGTGTTGTGTGTGTGTGTGTGTGTGTGGTGTGTGTGTGTGTGTGTGTGTGTGTGTGTGTGTGTCGATGGTGACGATTGTATGATGGTTAATGGATGTATGAGATGATGATGATGATGATGTTGTGATGTGATGATGATGATGAACAAGAACTAGAACAAGAATCTAGGTTGGACATGAAGTTCTCCGAAGTACAGTTCACCTCACTAGAGTTTGCATGGTGATTTGTAAAAGTTCACAAAAAACTGCCTGTTATTATATATATTATGCTTTCTGCAATTTGCTCTGTGTCTATTGTCAATATATGTTTCATTACGAAATCGCCTTTTATATCCACCCCCACAACAAACAGCATTCTACTTGGTAGAAAATTCTCACACTCGATTTGTATGATTATGTGCTCACTTTGCTATCAAACAGATTCGTGGGAATAAATGTTCTCTGTTCTCTCTTCCATTTTTCTTAGACTTTACTGACTCGGAGCCTCATTGTGTGTGATTCATAAGCAGTCCGAAATGGAACTTCACCAGAGAAGACTGAGGCAAGTTCAGGTTCATGAAAACGCTGCCAACTCTCTGACTTTGGTAGTTTCTATGGTAGGGTCCGTCTTTTTTGTTTGACATTTTGTGGCTCAAGGAATAGTTAATATGTGTTGTATGCTGTACTGTATGTATGTATGGTTATGTATGTATGTATGTATGTATGTATGTATGTACTGTTTATGTGTCGTCCTCTGTCTGGATGTCTCTCTCTCTCTCTCTTCTCTCTCTCTCCGCTCTCTCTCTCTCTCTCGTCTTCTCTCTCTTCTCTCTCTCTCTCTCCTCTCTCTCTCTCGATCTATCTTTCTACCTATCTATCTATCGTATTATATATTATCTTCATCTACATCTATTTTCTATCTTATCAATCTTCTCTCTCTCTCTCGTTGTGTCTATCTGCGGTCTATGCGATCTATCTATCTATTTTTCTATCTATTACTAGACGAACTAAACGTCAGCTCACTCCATTTTGAACGATAACATAACTTGTCATTTTGTTGTTGCTTTAAATGTGTGTATGGTCGTTAATTATGTTAGAAACCTTAGCCATCTCGTTACATGGATTCTGAAGCAATGCTCCAGGATTTTTTCCCACATTTTAAATACGATTTAGTTTTTCAGCAATCGTGTTTACTTACCTTACCTTCTTTTTAATTTTACCTTTTTCACCCCTCGCTGGGCGATGTTAATTTCTATTTTTTAACCCTTGTGGGTGTATCTTCCACAGACACAGATACTTACAGACTCTGTGGTATCTCTGCGTTACGTCAGCGGGAAAGTGTCTGATCCAGCAGCGAAAGGGCCCTTGTTGCAGGTAATGCCGATTGATTCTGTCTTGAAGATGGTTCACTCAAAGGTTTCCCATATCCGGCTAGTGAAGGATTTGATATTTATGATATATTTCCTTGTTTTTTTTCTGTCTAGTTTTCTTTCTTCTCTCGTTCCTTCCCCTCCCCATTATGTTTTAATCTTTCTCAAGTCACTAATGTAATGACAGAGGGATTATTAGTCTGTGCATGTTTTTCCCCACTGTTGGATTGTTCAGGATGATAATGTGTATGCATATATAAAATATTTATATATATATATATATATATATTATATATATATATATATATATATATATATATATGTTAAAATGGGTTTTTTAAAATGGGTTTTTTTTTTAAATAGAATCTACAAATTTGTGTACCAAGCTACGGTAACACAGACAGTGATAAAGAAACATACATAGGAATCACGGCAAACCACTTTAAAACCAGATATGCAAACCATAAACAGTCTTTCAAAAATGAAAAATATAAAAACCAAACAGAATTAAGTAAATATATTTGGAAGCTGAAAAATAAGAAAATAGATTACAACATATCATGGAAAATTATAAAAAGAGCAACACCATACAACAACATTTCTAAAAAATGCAACTTATGTACTACAGAAAAGTGGCTGATATTATGTAAACCCCACCTAGCATCCCTGAACTCTAAAGTAGAAATGATAAACAATTGCAGGCATAAATGGAAATCTTTGTCAATGCACCATTCCGTAACACGTCCCCCCTGAACGCGCCCCCAAAAAGAAAAACCGGCAGGCCACGTGCCACACGCACAGAACTCACACGCCCACACACCACAATATATAACCCCGGTGGCGTGCCCAAATTGTATACCCTGAGGAGAGCGCTTTTAGCTTGAAACAAGCTTGTAGGTTTTAATCTCTTCATTTTAAAAATCCTATTTTAAACTGGTATGTCGCTCCCTACATGGTTGAGCACTTTTTACGTTCTGAGTGGCTTTTTAACTCTGATTTTATATATATATATACATATATATATATATATTATATATATTATATATATATATATATATATATATATATATATATATATATAATATAACTCGTTGTGTGTGTGTGTGTGTGTGTGTGTGTGTGTGTCTGCCGGTCTGTCTGTCTGTCTGTCTGTCGTTCTGTCTGTCTGTCTGTGTGTCTGTCTAATGCGTATACAAAGCCACACTTTCGCCTGCTCGCTACCAAATTTGGTATCAAGCATTCTTGGCACCATGGAAAGGTCATGGGCTGGTTGGTCGCCACATGATGCATAGCGTTTTGACGCAATTTGCGTCGACAGACGCAAAACCTGAAATGAGGAGAGAAGGAATTGTTCCATCGACAGCCACTGCGTGTTTCCAGACCGATTTCCTCCGTATTTGCTGGCAGCCTTTGGTCCTTACCCCTGCAGCTTATGCAGTAGACTGGAATCGTCATAGCAAACGTCAAGGTCACAGGGACCCCGAAATCTCAACACAAAAGTGTTGATAACTTGCGTATTTATTATCCAATGTCTAAACAATTTCCCAAAAATGCGCACAAATATAAGGTCCACCAACAATCTGCGTTTCAAAGTTCAAGATTAAAGGCCAAGGTCACGAGTGTGACTTTTACCTTGGGAGAGAAGTAAATCTTCGCTCACCAACCACATCTGCGTTTCTCAACCCATTTCCTCCAAATGTACTGGTTGCCTTTGGCCTTTACCTCTACAGCTTATGCAGCAGATTCAAATTCGCCATAGCCAAAAGTGAAGGTCACAGCGACCCCGCAAAGTCGACACAAAAGTATCAATAACCCGCGTCTTTATTACCCTATGTCAGTGACATTTTACACAAACGTGCACAACTGTAAGGTCCGCCCATGAGAACCGTGACCGTACAGAAGAAGCACAAACAAACAAACAAACACACACACACACACACACACACACACACACACACACACACACACACACACAACTTATAGATTTCCCCACCTTCCCCCTCCCCCCTCCTTCCCCGCGTTCTCCCACCTTCCTCTCCCTCCCCCCACCACTCTGTGTCGCGTGAATTGAAAGCATTGTGATTTTTGTGTCCCTGGTGGCTCACTTCGCTAAGCTAACTTTACTTACTAGAGGCAGAAATCGATTTTTCAAACATTTAATTTTGCAGCGTTCTGGAAACAGTGCCAGCCAAAAGTAAATAGCCCATGATACCCCCACTTCCAGGGTGTCAAGGATGCTTCGTGCCAAATTTGGTGTCGATGGGTTGAGAACTATAGCTCAGAATGTTTTTAATATTTATTTTGCTGTGCCATTGAAACAGTGCCGCCTAAAACAGGATAACCCATGACCTTCCCGGGTGCTAAGGATGCTTGATACCAAATTTGGTGTCGATTGGTTGAGAACTGTGGCCGTGCATAAGGAACACACACACACACACACACACACACACACACACAAAACACACACACACACACACATTTTGAAAATATATAAGACGCAGGTGTGGTAGCGAGGTGAGGGGAAAGGGTGGTGAGTAGCAAGTGGGAGTCTTTCTGGTGGTCCGTCGGAATAACTTCCCTGGAGTCAAACTGAAACACAGAGGGAGTTAGTTTTTTTGTATTCTATTTTAACTCCCAGGGAGTTAAAATCTACATATGAACAGTTTAAGTGCCTGGGAGTTATACCATTCGGGGAGTTAAAACTTTTCGTTACAACCGGAAAACATCAAGGGCGTGGACGTGAGGAAGCAGAGATCGTCACGACAAGGGCCTCAAAGAGCCATAACATCTTTGTTTTTAATCGTCACGACAAGGGCCATAACGAGCCATGACATCTTGGTTTGTTTTTAATACTTATGGATGCTGCTATGGAGTTCCATTTGATC
>JAFLJL010000809.1:0-22500 GCA_018398815.1 Conus ventricosus
CCCTTTTTTTCCAAAAAATTTTTTGATTTTTGCTTTGGTTTCCCATTTAAGGGGGGGGGCCAGAAATCACAAATAATAAAAAATTAAAACCCGAAAAACCCTGTTTTTAAACCAGGCCCGGGGGATAAATATTTTTTTTCCCCACCCCCCCCAGTTTCCCCTGCAAAATAAAATGAACAATGAGGCTTTTGTCAAAAAATTTTAAAAACTGCTCCATAGTTTTATAACAAAATTTTAAATTAACCCGGTTATTGTTTTTATCATCTCCTCTTTTTAAAACTTTTTCCCGTATAATAAAATCCTATAAATCAAAAATGTGAAAAGATTAACCCTTTTATTTTTCTGTAAGATTTTTTTAAATTTTAACCCTATTGATTTTTTTGCTTTTTGTTATGAGTTTAAAATATCCTAAACCATTGTTAAGAACGAGGGCAGAAAACTTTAATTTTTTTTCAACGCTAAGTTTTGCCAAAAAATTAGAATTCCTTTTAGAAGGCCGTCCCTGACGCCCACAGCCCCAAATTTCATTCACATCTTTTAAGACAGAAATTTCAAAAAACATTGTAACCGTTCCCCAAATTTCATTTGTGGAATGATTGAAATTTTTTGTAAAAGCATCTTTTAAAACCGTTTCCCCTTTTGTGGGGGAAAGAAACTGTTTATTTCCCAAAAAGGGTTTTTAAATTTCCCAACCCTTTTTCCCCGACTATGTCATCTGGCATAAGACTTCATGTAAAGGGCCGGAGTTGAATCCCTTTTCCGGGGAAATTTTTTTTGACGGTTTAAAAAAAGAAAAATGGGTTTTATAATTCAAATTTTATTTCCCATTTAAATAGGTTTTCTAAAGGGCCTTTTAAAGGTCGGGTTTTTTCGAACTATTTATTTTCATACTGGCCAACATTTTTGCTTCAGATTGCGCAGTTGTTCTTTTTTGGGAAAATTTTTTGTTGTCGCCAACCTCTTTCGTTTAAAATAACCAAAAAAACCCCCCTTTAGTTTTTTTAAACCCCCCAAAAAAAAAATTAACAAACGGCCAAATTAACCCGGTTTTTTCCCCCACGTTTTTTTAAAGGTTTTTTTTTATTTAAAAAATTCCGGGGTTTAAATTTAATTTTCCCCGGTTTTTCTGGCCCCCTCCCCCCAAAAAATTTTTTAAAATAGGGAATTTTTTAAAATTTCCCAAAACCCCTTTGGGCCTTTTTCCCCACAAATTTTGGGGATTTTCCCTTTTTTCTGTGAAATTTTTAATTAAATACCCGGGGGACCCCCCCCCAAAATAATATTTTTTTTAAAACAAAAAATTTTTAGGGAATTTGTTAAAAAAATTTTAATCCCCAATATAAAAAGTTTCCCCCTTACGGGAAAAATTTTAAAAATTTTTTTGGGTTTCCCCATTTTAAGTTTTATTAAAATTTCTAAAGGTTTCATCCAAATAAAAACCTTTGGGTTTTGAATGGAAATTTAAGACCCCCGACAATTTTTCCCTTCATATTTTTTTTTTGGTTTTTTTTTTTCCTTTTTTTTTTTTTTTTTTTCCTTTTTTTTTTTTGGGTTTTTTTTTTTGGGGGGGGGGGGGGGGGGTTTTTTTTTATTTTTTTTTTGGGTTTTTTTTTTTTTTGTGGTGTTTGGGGGGTTTTTTTTGGGGTTAAGGGGAAAATTTTTTTTGGGGGGGGGGGGGGTTTTTTTAATTTAAATTTTTTTTGGGTTTTCCATACGACTTTGAAAAAAAAATTTCAGGAGTGCGGCCTTTTTTGGTTCCACTTGTTTAAATAGATTTTTCTAAAACGAAGGACGGTTTTGAGTTGTTTTTTGTTAAAAACTTTTTTTAAACAAAATTTAAAAATAAATGCGTTAAAAAATTTTTCTAAAGATGAAAAAATATTCGTTGGGCCGCATACAATTTTAAAAAAATAAACAACTGGGCCCTCGCCCTTTCTTTTGCCCCAAAATTTTTCACTTTTCAAAAAAAGGGTGAGTATTTCCATTAAGCAGTATTTTAAAAACCCCCCAATTAAAAAAGACTACATCGCAAAATTTGGGGTTTTAAAGTCATCCGATCCCGTTTTATAAAGGAACCAGTTAAATTTTGCCGTGTTTTGTGCATAAAAATGGGTTTTGGGGGGGTGTCGAAAGCCGATCATTTAAATCATCCGTTTTTTGGGGTGAGGCCCCATGTACAGATTTCATTTTTATTACACCTTCAAAAGTTTTTTGGATTTGAATTTTGCGAGCCCCTTTAAAACCAAAATAACAAACCGTTTAATCCTTCAGCAACATAATGGGAACTTGAAGGCTTTTAAAAGGGATTTTAAAGAATTCAATATTAATTTTAAAGACAGACTTTAGACAAAAGTTGGACCTTAATCTTGGCTTAGGCACCCCTTATTTGTGGGGCGTGCCCCAAAAGTATAACTAGGGACGGGGAATCCCCCTTACACCCCCTTTCTCTTCAGGACAGGGTTCACCTGGGGTCCATAGAGAAAGAGCATAAAACAGCATGGACAACATTTATCTTGGGACCCATCTGGGGGCCTAACTAAACGGGAATAGAACGAATAAACGACTTTTCCGTACTTACTTTGGTTTTTTGCTGGGTTTCGAAAGCCCCCGGGGAGTCGGGGATAACGGAACCTTCTACGGGTTTTTTGATGCCAAAAAAACCCAAAATATTAGAAAATTTAGGGGGACCCCATTAATTTTTAACCGGGTTGATTTCCCTTTAAAGTAAAAAAAAGGTACCAGAATTTTTTTACAATACGCAAGATCAAAAGGGTAGACTTTTTTGTTGGCATTTGGTTTTAAATACATGCGGCCTTTTCTGCCCTTTCAAAATCCAGATTTTAAAAACAATAAACTACAATAATGAAATTCTTTTTTAAGCGGGGAAGGAACAAAAGGGGTTGGGGAAAAAACGCCCTAAATTCTGGGCCAGAATATTAAAAACAAAAAAAAAAACCCAAAACCCCCCCAAGATAAGTCATCCAAATCCTAAGGTCCAAACCCCCCAAAGATGTTGAAAAAACGGGGGACTTTTTTTTCGGGGGATGCCCAATGATATGAAAAAAAGATTGGGTTGTTGGTTTAAAACGGGCCTAGGATTACTTGGTCTTTATCTTAAAAATGTAACCCAACTTTTAAAGGAACTAACCCCCAAAAGTGCTCGGCCATAAAGCCAACTCCCTTTGCTTCAGTGGACAAAACCCAGCTACGACCCCCCCCTAAAAACCCGGGGAAAAAAGAGTCTATAGCTTTACTGGCTAATTTTTTTAATAAACCGCAAGATGATAAAGCTGTTTTTTTTCCCCTTTTTTAAATCAGGGGGAGGGGGGAAAGGGGGGGCGAGGGGAGGCACGGGCCATTGCCCTCCCCACCGCCGGGTAAAACCCATCCCCAGTGTATTTATTCCCAAAACCAAAGGCGTTAAAAACGCTTGCTAATGTGAGGGCCTTGCTCCAAAACCAATGTTCTTATTCGTTCTGCTTGTTTTGTGTCTTATAAAAAAATTTTTCGGATAGTTTCTTTATTCTATTCACTTATTCGAAATTGGTCTGGGTTAGAAGTCATCGCTTCTATTTTGCGTCTTTTTTGCTCAAGATCTTTTAGTCTTTGTTTTAAATTCTTTCTTTAAAAACCACGCCCAAAGGGTTGGCGTCGTCAGCCCACGAGTTTTTCTTTTTTTTTTTTTATACCCCCCTCTAGTTCATCTTTTTTGGCTGAATTGTTTATTATTTCGCCCTTTGAGGGGGTTTTTAAAAGAAAGGGACAAGGGCTTTTAAAGTCCCCTCTCAGGTACCCGGGTGGTTCGTGAAAAGGTTTTTTAATGCTGTTTTTTTCAGTGATTCGGTCCTTTTGGAAATTTTTTTGCTTTGCCCGCTGCTTGAATTAAATTTTCCCGGTTTTGTGTTTTTGGCATTTGGTTATCTTTTTGGGGTTTTTGTAGCGTTTTTTTGGGGTTTTAGAAATTTTCCCTTGGGTTTAAAAATTTTTGATTTTAGCAAGGGCCAAGGGCGTTTTTTGGTACGCTCATAGGGATTTTTGTCAAATTTTAACCCTTTTGGCAAAAAAATTTTTAAAATGGGTCTCGTTTTTTTTGTAAGCTGAACACGTTGCCCCTGGCCATTTTCACAAAAAAAGGCCCCCCTCCCCTCGGTAAAAATCATTGGGGGTCAAAACTACGGGGGGGTTTAAATCCTAAATTTTGGTACAATGATCAAAAGGGGCTTTCGGTTAATTCAGTCGCAATGAGGGCGTTGAGCAAAGCTGGGGTAAAAGGGAGTCTTTTTCTCCATGCCCGTTTTCAGGATAAAAATTTAAATAATTTTCTTCCCCCCAAATTCCCCGGGGCCATGTTTTTTTAAAAAATTCCCTTTTTATTTTGTTTTAAAAAATGGCACAAGTATATGGCTCGTTTCTTGCCCAAAATAGAAGCCTAAAAAAAAACCCCCCCTGGCGTAAAGGGGAAAATAAAGGGAATATTACTTTTCCCAAAATAACCCAAACTACATTGATGCAGATAAATTTTCTTACTGTCAAATTTCCAGACCTAGGGCGGAGGGATTTGATTTTTCCAGGCTCTGCGCGACTTACTTTCAAAATGGGAACTGGGCTTCAAAAACCGCCCCCAAACCAAAAACAGTTGTCCAAATCTGGGGGGGGGGCAATCGTTAAGAAAATTTTTTTAAAAACTTGAGGGGAAAGAAGTATTTTCTTTACACAAGCGCATATTTTTAACCTTTTCTGATCTTTTGGCTAACCGCGAATGAAAGGGAAGCCTTGCGTTTAAAAGGAAAATCGGAAATTTGAAAAAGCACAAAAACTTAGAATAGACGCCAAAACTCCCCCCAAAGATGTTAAAAGCACAAAAAGGCCTTTAGCTCTAAATTTTGCTATGGAAATCGTTTTTTCCTTTCCCCCCTAGTTTTTGGAGTTTTTTAAAAACGAAATGCCCCATACTTTCAAGGAGCATTAAAAGACAGTTTGGGCATCGAACTAACTTTTTAATGAAAACAACTTTTTTCCCCAATCAACAAACCCCGGGGGGGAAGAAAAGCCCAGCTTTTTCTGACATTTTCGTTAGGGGTTTAAACGTTTTTACCCAAAGCTAAATTGCAGGGCGTTTGGGCCCAACAATATGACCCCCAATTAGTAATATATTACGAAAAGTGCGTTCATTCAACATATCCTAAAAGCAGGGCAGACCTAAAAGGGAAATTTTTAAAATCTTAGGTCGCAGTAAAATCGTTTAAAAGGGTATTTTTTTGCTGTGTAAAGGGAAAAAAAAAAACCTTTCGAAAGAGCAAGTGAAAATTTTTTTAAAATCCAAAAAAAACCCAAAAATTTTAAAATTTTCCCGTTGAGGGCATCCTAACCAAATCTATGCTAGGGGATTTTAGCCCTTATCACCTTTTTTCCCCCAAAAAAGAAAATTTTTTTGGGGGGGGGGGTTGGGAGGGGTGAAGCCCCAAAACAGCAGACCTTGCGTCTAAAGATCTACCCCTTTCCGGGGTTGGGCCTTGATGATTATTTAACATCAAAAACGGTTTATGGATTGACCAAAGGTAAAACAGGGGTAATGAGAGAAATGGAAGTGAGAGAAGGGTTTAAAAGCGTAAAAAAATTCAAATTAGAAAAAAAAAGAAAGCCGAAAAAACCGTTTAAAAAAACTTTTGTTTTTTTTAAATTAAAGCCACTGAATATTACAGAAAAACCCGTTTAAACCCCTAACGAATACAAAATTTATTTTTTCTTTTTTAAAAAAAACCCATTTTTCTGTTCAAGTTTACCCCAAAATTTTCCCTACAGCCCCCGGAGTCGCCAAGGAAGGATGTAAAACCCCCCGGGCAAAAAAACCTTTAGATTAACCAAAAAATTACACAAAGGCTACAAAAACTAGAGCAGGCCCTTTTCAAAATACAGAAAAACCCAAACGAAGGTATTCTGCTCCCCTTAAAAATGCTGTTACCTATGTTAATACGGACCCACGAATTAGTGCTGCATCAGCGGGCAAAAAGTGTGGGCCCTTTTAGCATGGGGAAATAGGCGCCCTCAGCTTTCCCTTTAAGGCATTTTGGGCCCTTTACTTTTGGGCCAAATTTTTCTTTAAAGCCGTAGGTGCTGCCAACCAAAAAAAAAAAAAAAAAAAAAAACACCAAAAGCACAAAAGTTTGGGTTCAACTAATAACACCCAAAACTTAGTTCCTTTAAGTAAATTAAAAATAAAGAAACTAGTTTGACCAAACATCACGGTTTAAAAATTTAATCGTTTACAGGCCAATTTGTTTGATTTCCCAAAAGAAAAAAAGGTTTAAATCTTCAAAGAAAGGCGAGGACAAGTTTTTCTCAACAGCCAACCCCGGCAGATAAAAAGGGAAAAGCTTAAAAAAAGAAAAACAAAAACATTATACTCGCTCTAAACGCTAAATTTAAACAACCCAAAGGGTGTTTAACTTTAGTTTGGTCAAAACACAAAAAAAACCTCGATTTTGAAAAAATTATTTTTTTGTTTTTAAAAATAAATTTTGGTTAAAAAAAAACCCAGCATGGAAAAGTATATAAAGGGGCCCGGGACGAATTGTTTGAAGGAATGCAAAAGGGAAAAGGGCTTTTTATAAAAAGTTTTAAATGAAATCTTCAAGATTTTTTGATCCAACAAACGGGGGAAAGTGTTGGCCCATGCTTTTTCCAAGTTCCGGGTAAACAAACAATGCCCCGCCAGTTTAAAGTAAGGGTTAAAGGGCTGTTTTAATCGACATGAAACCCAAAATAAAAGAAAATTGGGGAAAGTCTGGGGGTTGGGATTTAAAAAACAGACAATTCTTTCCAGACTTAACACCCGGGGGGGCCCCGCCAAACGTTACCATTTGATTTTGGCCGCTGAAGAACCCAAAAATTGAAGGCTCGGGTTTGGGCCCCGGGGCCCAAGTCTAGAGACCGGATTAAAACCTAAGTATCGCCGTTTGTGGGCAAGTTTACATTCCGCTCCCCCAAGCATTTAATTTGAAAAAAAAAGCATTTTCAAAACCCTAAAAAAATTCGGGAAAAAAAAAATTTTTTATGTGGTGTGTTTCCCCAAGGCGGGCATTAGGGTCCGCAAAAACGCAGAGAGATGTTTTTACTATCACCCTTACTTCAATGATTTTAAAATTTTTGGGCGGAATAACCCTTTCCTGTAGCTTTGGAAACCATAAATCAGTTTAAAGGGAATAAAAAAAACCCCAATAACTGTTAATGTCTCCCAAGGGGGATGAGGAAAAAAAACAAACAACCGATTAAAGGGTTCCAAGAACATTTCCCAAACAAAGGGCAGCCGGGAAAAAAACCCCCATTTTAAAATTACTACTAATTTTTAAACCAACAGGGTACCACATTACACATTGAAAAACGCACAATGAGTAGACAAATGAAGCAAACTTCAAAAGTCATGGAAAACCCCAAAAATTCTGCAGAAAATGTTTCAAAAATTTCCACCCGAAAAAAGCTCCCGCTTGAACTAAGAAAAAATTGAAACGGCCCATTTGACGGTAATCCCGAACTAATTACCCCCCCCAAAGGCATTTAAATTTTTTTTTTAAAAAGAACGGGAAAAAAAACTGCAAACGAGCCCATATTTTTGTTTACCCCCCGACTTTCAAAACACTCATTTTTGTTAAAGAGGGCCCAACCCCCAGAAACGCCCAAAAACAGATTTTGGGGGATTTAATCCCCAGATTGTTCATTCGCTTTCCATTATCGTCAGATCGGATGGCCCCAAATTCAACGCCAGAATTAACAGGGGCCCCAAATGCGGCCAAAAGTTTTTTAAACAGCGCATGCGGGAAAGTGCGTAACGCCTGTTTAAAAATCTAAATCTTTCAGCCCAATTAAAAAATCCTAAGACCAAAAACCTTTGATTTCAGCCACCCATTTTTGGATTTGTGGTTTGGGGGCCCTCACAACGTGGGCGAACCGAAAAAAAGAGCCCAAATGATCCCCTTAGGGAAAATTCAGAGGGGGCGGGCGCACAACAACTGCAATTTTTCAAAAAAGTTTAAACCCAAAAAGGACAGGGAAAACTCCCTGTATTTTTTCATTTTGGGCGGGGTTTAACGACTTAAACCTTAAAATCCCCCCCTTAACCAGCCCTTCGGGGTTTAGCATGCATTCCCACAGTCACCCAAAAAAGTCCCATGTGTTTCATTTTAAAAAACCAGGGTTTTTTTTTATGACTCTATGAAACCCAAAATGAGGGGTTCATTAGAGTCGGGTTGGCTTCCCCTTTAAGTCGCCCAATAACCCGGGAAAAATTTTGACCCAACTCTCGTTAGAAAGGGCCCTTTACCCTTATGAATAAATAACAGTTGGCAAAGGTTTTGGGCGAAAGATACACTTCCGCCTAAAGGGGGCGTTCCCTTTTTTAGTCTTTAAAAAAAAGGACATCCCCGCGATTCCCTTACCAGCATGCTCAAAAGATGCGTGGCCCCGAAGTTAGATTGTAAAACGATGGGGGGACTTATGACTCCTACTTGATGGGGCCCATTTTTAAAGTTTTTGGCGGACGTCTTTTAAAATTAAAAGAAAACCTCATGAAACATTAAAAAGCCTGGAAACCCCGGGGCAAATTTCATATCTGCGACGGGGGTGAGCTGGGAGCTTTTTTAAAGTTTATGGAGTACAGATTGATTTATTGTCGATTTAACCCAAAGTTCAGATGAAAAGAAAAAGGATTTCGGGGGAGGGATTAGTTGGTGGCATCATTTTCAGTAAAAAAAACAACAAAACCCAGTGATTATATTTCCCAAATTTAAAAAATCTAACATCTCAAGTATTTAAAAGGGGAAAACCCAAACTGTAAGGGGTTGGGGGAAAGGGGCAATCGCTTCCATTAAAGTAACATTTAAAAAATCACAGCCAAAGATCCAAAAAATAAATTTAAAGAGTTAAAGTGGTTGAAACAGTTTGGCGCCGGGGCCAAACTGGGGGTACATTCTAGAAAGTTACTTAGAATACCTCAAGAAACCCCCATGACCTGGGTAATGCCCCATCCCCTTGGGAAACAGAAAGGGCCCAAAGGTGGCAAAAACAGAAAACCCCCAAAAATTGTGCCTATCTTCGAGGGGCAAAAAAAAAATTTTTTTCTGCCAAAATTTCAGACTTTTTGGGAAATTTTTTTTAAAACATGGTTTGAAATTTTCCCGCTGTTATCGTAAATTTTTTTGAAAAAAGAACAGTTTTATGAAAAACCCTACATCATTAAGGGAAAACTGATCTCAGAACCCCAAAAACCCCAGGCTTTAGAAAAAGACTTTTTTTAAGTGATGAAAACAGCTTTTTTCGGGGGGGGAAAAATATGGAAAAATCCGCCAAGCGCAAAATTTCAGGAAATTTGTTTACCAAAGGAACCCAAAACAATTAAGCTGGGCTTTAAAAACCAAAATTTTCAGGGCTTCAGAAAGGTTTCATTTATCAAATTTTTGGTATAAAGAAAGAAAAAAAAATCAAATTGGACAAACCTGAATTTTTCGGGTTTTCTGTTTTAGAAAATTTTCAAAAGCTTTAGATGTTTTGAATTTCTTTATGACTACTTAAACCCCCGTATCCAGGGGTCCAGAGTACTTTTCCCCAGTACAGAAAAGTTTTGTTTAAAATATCCCAAATGAAAACATCTATAAAGGCAAGGAAATGGAAATAGTAAAGGGCATGCGGGGGTTTGGGACGAAAAACAACCCAAAACCCAAAGATTCGCCTTTTTCATTCAAATTTCTAACAAGAAGGTTTTAGGAAAGGGAAAAAGGTGAATTATCTGGAAAGGTGATTAAGGAGGGTTTAAATTGGGGTTTTAAAATCGAAAAAAGTTCCCGTAATTTTTGAGCCAGGAGAAAACCATTTAAGAAAGCAAAAGGAATATTCGCAGCGTTGTACAGTCAACCCCCTTTTACAGACAACTACAAAAACATTGTTTGACCAAAAAAAGGGCTTTTCCTTTATGACAAAAGTAAAGCTCGAAACTAATCTACATGAGAACAAAAACAAAGTTTTTAACAAAGAATCATTGATAGAACAAACACAAAACGTGGGTTTTGTTAAAACCCGAGTTTTATAAACCAAAAAGGGGAAAGGGGAAAGGCCCAAAAACAACTAACCCCAAATGGAACTTGTCTGGGGGGATTTCTGCAGTTCTTCTTTCACAAAAGACTTTGGGGGGTGGTTTTTTTTTTTTGTCAGTTTCTCGTAAATAAAAACACGGGCGGATTCATTTTTACCCAAATTTTTTTTAAAATTTTTAAAAGGATCAACCCTCCAAAATGGATCTGTTCCCCGATGCGAGTGGGCCCTTCGGGTTCCCCCCCGGGAAAAAAAGGGAAAACCTTACTTTCAAACCAAACGGCAAAGTTTGCTTGTTTTTACGGGGTCTTCAGCAACATTTATTGTTTTTTTTTTTGATTGCTTGTACTGGTTTTACCCTTTAAATTCTTCAATTTTATTTCGGCCAAAAAAATGAGGGGAGTCCCTTTTAACCCATTCTGTTGGGGGGGGTGGAAATTTTCAAAAAGCCCTGTGATACTGGTAGGAAAAAAGCTTTTGGAAAACGTTTTTTTAAAAGGTTTTTTAACCCAAAACCTTTGACTGTGAACCTGGAATGCCTCTTTTTAAAGGCCCAAATCTATGTTTTTAACAAAAAAATTGATTCACTTGGCCCTTTTAAATTTTTTTTCCCCTCTCAATTGGGAAACATGCGAGGAAAAAGTTAGCGGCCCCCGTTGGGGAAAATTTAAAAAATTTTATAGCAAAAAGCCAAAAGCAGAAGCACTCTTTTGCGGGTTAAACGGTTCTGGGACTTTGTATCTTTAAGCATGTCAATGACTTTGAAATGCGTACTTAAAACTTTTTCGGCTTAAACGTATCATGGGGTAAATATAGAAAAGGGCCATTTTATGGGGTTTTGTTTGGAGTTTTTTTCCCCAAAGTGTTGGGCTCTGTTTCGCTAGGTGCAGGTAAATAAAAAATTGCCAAATCCCCTTGTTTAGATAAACCATTTCCCTTCGGGTTTGTTACTGACCCCCGTGCTTGGGGTTAGCTTTTTTTAAATTTCTGTTATTCCCTTCCAAAACCTTTTGGCGAATAAAAAGAATTTTTTTCATTTTTTATTTTTTGGCCCCAAAAAAAAAGCGCAACAAAATACACGACCCGTCTTTCCAAAGACAATAAAAGGGGATTTCTTGGGATCTTTTGTTTTTTTTTGATTTGGGTGAAAAAATCGCCTTTAATTTTGGTGGGGGCAATGTCTCGGGTTGGTTTGCCGTTCCAGATAAAATTCTTTTTTTGCTTGGGTCAACATCTTTAAAAAGTTTAAGCTGCATTTTCCCTGTTTTTTCAGTGTGTCGTTAATGAAATCTAACCCCGCTCAATTTTGCTTTCTAACGACTTGTGCGCAGCTAGTTTCTCCACAGCTTTGTTATGTCTTTTTTCTCTCCCCCCGTCATCCCCTAGTTTATAAAAACATAATTACTTCCGCTAAAAGCAAGCGCATTCCCCCACAGCACCACCTATCCCCTCAATTTCGAGGGGAAGCCATTTTTTTTTAAATGTATTTTTTTTCATATTTATATTCTCGGGAAATTTTTTCCTTGGGTTAAAAAGGGAAAAACTTTCGTAGCAAATGAAGCTGTTTAAAATGCGAATTTGCTTTGCTAAATCCTCAAAGCCCCCCGTTTGCCAAGATCTTCCCGGGTTTTTTTTTTAACCCGGCTTTTACCCAAACATTGGGTATCCCACCTTGGCCCCCCAATAACGGGAGAATGGAAAACAAGGGTTTGGGAAAAGTTTTTTCCGGGGCTCATTTTAAAAAAAAAAAAAAATTTTTAAAAATAAAAAAAAATTTAACAGCGATGATTGCTAGAGCTACAGAGGGCCTACACCGGGGGTTTGGGGGTTTCAAATTTAAGAGTTGATTTATCAAACTTTATGCCCAAAAAGGAAAGGTTGTTTCTTTGGCAGCATTTGGAAAAAAAAAACCCCCTTTTTTTGGAAATGAATTCCGGGGATTTGAACAGGTTCAACAGATGTCCCACCAAAACCTTATAAATAAACACAAAGGTTTGAAGCGCAGCGGGGTCGAGAAAAAAAAAAGGAAAAAGTGTGGGGAAACGGGTTTTTGTTTTTACACAACAAATAGTTTAGTGATTTTCTCCCCTTTTTTTGAACAAATTTACGAAAGATTTAACCAAGATCCAGTTTTTAAAAAAAGCATTAGAACTCGGGTGATTTTTATTACCGATTTGGCCCCTTGTTTTTGCCCCTTAATCATGGGATTAAAAACTTTTAATCATATATTTTATTTCCCCTTTAAAATGAAAGGTGGTCGGGAAAAACACAAATCAGGAAAATTGGGTCAGGTGGGAAAAAAGTAACCAAGCCAGAAAATCCGCAGAATCCGAAAACACGAACGGTGGGGACCCGGGAAAAAAACAAACCCCAACCGGGGGTTTTTAAAGCAGGAAAAAAATTAAACAAATGGGAACCGGGGCAAAAAAATTAAAGTTACAACACAGTTAACTCATAATGAAAAAAACACCGCCAACCCGGCCCGAACAAGTTGATTCAAAAGCCCGCTATAAAAACTCCCCTGCGTTCCCCGGGGTTAAAAGCACCAAAATCCTTTTTTGGAATATTGAATTAAAACTGTTGTTTTATTTTTGGTGCCCTTTGCTGCTGCTGGGGGCGGGGAAAAAAAGGTTATAAAATATATAAACAATGGCAAAAAAAACCAAAGCCCCCCTAGCAATTCCCCCCTTTAAAAACCGAAATTGAACATAAAAGTAGGCCAGAACCGGGCCCAAAACCAAAAAAATGAAATTTTTATCCATTTTTAAAAAACAAAAAATAATTTTTAAAAACTTAAAATTTTTAAATTTTTTTGATAAAAATAAAACATTGGGGGATTTTATTTTGTTTAAAATGATTTGGGGTCAATAAATTTAAAAACAAGGATCAAAAAAAGCCAAAATTTTCCCTAAACCGAATTGTAAACAAAAGCGGGGGTTTCCCGGGGTGTAAGAACTTCATTAAGTCTTGCTGACCCCAACGCCAAGGGGGTTAAGAGACATCCTCGCCGGTGACGCTTTTTTGGGTTTTTTGGCCTTTTAAAAAAAGGGCAACAAAAATTTAAGAAAAAACATGGGTTTTTTTTTTTGGGAAAAAAATAAAATAACCTTTAAAAAGAACGGTTGTACTTAAAGGATGACCTTTGTTAAAGATCTTTTGGTTAATTTTTAAAAACTTGAGGATGACTTAAAACAAGAACTTTTTAAGAACTTAAAATAAAAATTTAATTAAAAAAATTTAAATTTAAAAACTAAAATTAAGGGAAATTGGGGGATGGCCTTTGTTACTTTAAATTTAAACCCTTTTCCACTGAGTGTTCAAAAGTGGGTAACAGGAACCTTTTCCATGAAATGGTCCAAGGGAAATAACCTTTTGTAACTAGTTGAGGGTGTTGGAACGGGTTTGTTCCCCCCAATTTCAGTGGCCTTTTTGTTTTTACTTGGGTGACCCCCCAGCATTTGAAAAAAAAAACCCCGGGGCGGCGTGTAGCACGTATTTTTTGTGTCAGGCAAAGTGAAAAATGGGCGGAATTTTTCCCTTCAATGAAGCGCCTTTTAAATCGATTACAAAGGGGATCTGGGATGAGGGGGATTGGGGTGTTTGTTCTTTTTCCCGGACACCTAACACAAAACCCGGGCAGTTTTTGTAATTTCTCACCAGAAAAAAACCTCTTGTGTTTCTTCAGATTAAAAAAGGCGACCGTGGTGCCTGCTAAACAGAAAAAAATCACCTCGCGCCCCCCCACAACGGCCCCCCCTGTCCGGGGGTCTTTTCTTTTTTTCCCCCCCCCAAAAGCAAACTTTATCGATTGCATCACAAAAAGTAGTTGGAGTGGTCTCCCCGAAAATGTTTGGGTTGCCAAAACCAAACCCCCAAAAGTAAGCTTTTAAAACTAAGAATTCAACTGCTTGCTATTGGGGGTCGGTTGGGCCCCCCGCAGGGCATCACACTTTTGGAGTTTGGAGTTTGCTGGGGTTCAGGGGCTGGGCTTCCCCCCCATTAGCTGGGCACATGGTTTCGAGTTTCGAGGTAACCAGAGTTCCTTTTTGGGGGGCAAGTTTCCCCCCCTCCAGATCATTCAAACCGGGGTTGGGCCCTTCCAACCAGAGGCCAGCCGCCACCCCCCAAAAAAACCCAGGGCCCCCCAAAATCCGGGGGTTTCCCCCCCTGAAAGCATGGTCGACAAAAAAAATTGGCCCCCTGCAAATTTAAAATTTAAAACAAAAGTCGGCCATGCTCAGGGAGGGGGGTTTTTTGGGTCTTTTTATGTTTAAAAAAATTTTATTGCTTGGGCCCAGTTTTTCCCTTTTTTTAAAAAATACTCTAAAATGCCGTTTTAAAATAAAAAATTTTCCAATTTTTAAAAAACACAAAACCAAGGGACAGTAGAGAGCCCAGTAGAGAGCACAGTAAAAAGCGTCCTTTTTTTGGGCAGGGAGACAGTGAGGGGAATAGTAAAATTTTGAGTCAGCTTGGGGACATCGGCCCCCTCGCGTTTATGGCAAACGTGTCTAAATTTCCACAACACAAAGGCTGGCGTTTGGGTTTGAAATCGTTATGTCTATTTAGGGAGTAATAATCAGGTGTCGACCCTGCCGGGTCCCTGCAGTAATCGGATGTCAGGTCTTAGGTAGGCCCGGCCCAAATAGCCAAATTTAAAAGGCTCCCCGCCCCACCTTTGTATATGGGGGGCGTTTAGCGACTGCTGTTTTCCCCTTGTTATTCTATGGGGGTGTTTTTCAGCCACGGCTTTTCCCCCCCGTTACCTCTGGAAAGTTTAGTAAATTTTTAGGTTATTTTAAAATCTTTCTTATTTAGAGAACTAATAAATATTATTCTGGCCCACCCGGGCGAAACGGTTGAGAACCGGGGGGGGAGAGAATGAAAATTTAAATTTGTTCCCTGCGGCGGCGGTGGCCTTCCCGGGTTTTTTTTTTTGGGGCGCCCTTCAGGGGGGCCCTGCCCCCGGAAAGGTTGGGATTGAACAAAGATTTCCATTTATGCCTGCCCTTGTTTAACATTTTACTTTGAGTTCAGGGGTGCTAGGGGGGGTTTTCAAAAATCAGCCCCCCCTTTTTTGTAGTTTCAAAAGTTTCATTTTTTTTTTGAAAAAGTTGTTGTAAAGGTGTTTTCCTTTTTATAAATTTCCCCTGATATGTTGTAATCTATTTTTTAATTTTTTTAAACTTCCAAAAAAATTTTCTTAATTTCTGTTTGGTTTTTTTATTTTTTATTTTTTTGGGAAAAACTGTTTATGGGTTTGGCCCTATCTGGTTTTAAAAAAGGTTTTGCCGTTTATACCTTTTATGGTTCTTTAACCCGTTTTTGTTACCATAAACTTTGGGACACCAAAAATTTTTTGTAGAAAACAAATTAAATTTTTCAGGGGGGCCCGGGCTTTTTTTTTTGCAAAATTAAAAAGGGTATCCCCTTTCCCTCACCCTCTTTTGGTTTTGGGTTTTTTTTTGGTTTTTAAATTTGGGGGGCGTTTTATCTAGCTTTTTAAAAAAAGGTTGTTAAAAGTAGGGAGTGTGTCCCCATAAACCCCACGTTTCCCTGCCCTCCAATGGGGGAAAGGTTCTAGGAAATTAAAAAAATTGGGATTGAAAAAATTAAAGCTCAGATGCGCTTTACCTTTCAATCTGTTTTTTCCAAGAGTTGTTAAAACCCAACCCCTTCGCGCCCCAGTTTGAGCAAACTGTACAGAGTGTGGAAGGAAATGTGTCACAGCTTTTTTCATACTCTTTGGGGGCCGCTTTTGGGGCGAGAAATCGACAGAGATCGTCTTTTTTCCACATTGTCTCCTCTTTTTTTATCGTATGAAGTACCAGAAGGTTTAAACTGGCTGAGTTTGAAGGCCGAAGCCTGGCATGATACAAAATCCCTAGAGTTTCAAAACAAAGTCGTCAGTCTTATCGTTCATAAAATTTAAATCAAACACAACCAAAATCTTGAGCTGTTGATTGGCTAACCGCTCGTTTTCCTGATTGGTTTGTTTGAATATCCAGTTTGAGGTGGTCTGAGCGGGTTTAAACCAGTCTGTGTAAACGCATACACACACGAACTATATAAGAGAGGCCTCAACCATGTCGTTATTATTAACCTTCTCTACTCCGCTCGCGCTGACAACAACATCTTCACCGACCAGTACCATGAAGAACAAGGAGCCAGAGCCTACACTCTACCCGCTGGGACGCAACATTTTTGCCACCGTCAAAACTTGGCAAAGGGTTGTCAGAATATATGTGCACCATTGCAAGAGACCAACCAACACCAAGGGTGGTCGTCTGGTCAGGGCGCAGCGAGGACTGTCACTGGGATTGCAAGAGTTTGAAAGACTGGTCAAACTGAAGAATAAACTGGTGGCAGACGTCAAATACCAAACATCAGTTCTGCCTGTGGACAATTCAAACACAACTACCCCAAGTGCAGCAGCAGCAGCAGCAGTACCATCCTGTCCCGACAATCACGCGGGTGTAACCATACCTCCCTGTACTCCAGATCGCCCTTCGACAGTGTCAACAACCTGATGACTTCCCACCAACCCCCACCCTGTTTGAGCAGCGCCCTGACAACGCGGGTGGTCTGGACATTCTCAAGACAGCCGCAGTCCAAGCTGGTGTTGTGGGACCCAAAACAAAAGGAAGGGGACGAAAGAAGACCCAACTGCCTTGGTGCCCATCTCCCCCTGACGTCGGAACGATGGATGGTGTGATGGTGGAATCACACACCCCTGTGGCGGAGTCCTGCACCGCTGTGACAGAGCCACGCAGTCCCAGAACAGAACCCTACACTTCCCAGTGCCACTACTACTGCCCCAGCGAGGATCCCTACATCCTGGCCTTGAAGAAAGACTGATGTGTATACAGCGCGGTGTCTACCTTTGAATAATAGTGTGCGATGTTGTTGACTGTACAGACTTTGTATAAACAGTTATATTGTGTTGTGAAAACAATATTTTCTCGCTCAACCGTACATTTTGTTATCGTTATTAAAGTTGTTTTTTTTTAATGAATGTATTTTTTTATGGATGTTGTCTTCCCTACACTGTGTATGATCCAGAAAGAGAGAATAAAGGGCAAAGCCCAAATGGTGTATTGGTCAGAGAGCGTCGTTCATTTTTCATGGCCTCCTGTCTGATATACCACTTGGCTCCCTGTCATCAACGGATCACTTTACACAGTACTTTGGGAGGAAAACGCCAGAGCGATCTGGTATAGTCATTGCTCTCTCTCTCTCTCTCTCTCTCTTCTCTCTCTCTCTCTCTCTCTCTCTCTCTCTCTCTCTCTCTCTCTCTTTCTGTTAGTACCATCGTGGTTTGGTTCTGAGGACACAGCGCGCGCGCGCACGCACGCGCTCGCAGCTGTAATGTGTGGGCCGGCGGCGCTTCCCCCACCGGTCACACTCGGGACGCTGACTTTGGTCATCTATTGTTGAAAGCGGACAAGGACATTCCCCTCTTTGTGTGTGCGAACACGCGTGTGTGTCGTGGTCGAGTGTGTGTGTGTGTGTGTGTGTGTGTGTGTGTGTGTGTGTGTGTGTGTGTGTGTGTGTGTGTGTGTGTCTTTGAGCGAGGCTTGACCCGTCGGACAAGGAGAGACTGACCAGGTGTGTTTCCGAGTCTTTGTGGGGCGGTGGGTGAGCGTCGCCATTTGGATATGACCCGTCGGACAAGGAGAGACTGACCAGGTGTGTCTCTGAGTCTTTGTGGGGCGGTGGTGAGCGTCGCCGTTTGGATATTCACAATAGCTTCGAAAATGGCGCTAATTGGTGTGCTTGGTCCCTACTGTGGAGTCTGTTCCCTTTGTTACTTGGCGACAGATGTGCTGGTGCTTTTGTTTCTTTGTGTGTGTGTGTGTGATGGTTCCCGGCACGGAGTCTGTTCTCTTTGTCTGCTACGGGTGGTTTGAACAAAACAGCTCAAAAGGTAAGTCCCAACGCCATCGGGTGTTTGGCGGGAAAAAAACCATAATATAAGCCCCAAACCCCCATCTGTGTCATATTCTAAAAAAAGAAATGACTGCCCCTGCTCGGAACGAAGACATGAGTGTGGTAGTAGAAGACATGAACGATATTGAGGAGGGGGAAGAGGAGATGGCGGAGGTATACCTACACACTGGCTGGGAGGTAGTTAGCATACCGGGTTCGGATAGTGAGGAGGAGGGGGAGGGGGAGGAGGACGAAGAAGAACAAGAAGACAAGAACAAGAACAACAACACATAGCCCACCACCACCACCACCACCACTATCACTACTACGTTCACCACGTGAACCATTACGACCAATACCACCACCATGCTTACTGGGAACAGCAGCAGCAGCAGCAGCAGGGGCCACCACATATTTTTGATTTTGTCTGGCCATCACTGCCACCACCACCACCAGAGGTGGGCGTTATATACGGTAGGTCTGCATAATTATGTGTGTGTGTGTGTGTGTGTGTGTGTGTGTGTGTGTGTGTGTGTGTGTGTGTGTGTGTGTGTGTGTGTTGATTTATTTTAACTCTGTTCAGCACACCTGAAACACATAGAAGGAAAAAAAAAAAAACTCACTCTCATAGGCACATATACATATTGACTCGCCTGTCCGCTAACCTTTTGGGTAGTACTGTGACTGAACCGCATCTGGAAAACAAAACAAAAGTAAAATGAAACAGACAGCGTGAGTCGTGTTTTTCCCCCGTCCGCTGACCCTTAAAACTATGAGCTGAAGAAAACGACGAACAAAGTGTTCAAACGTTAGCTTTAATCAGCCTCATAGTTTTAAGAATCACCAGGAAACACCAACGAGGAGGTGGGGGAATGTTTCCCAAAATTTGTTTAGACTGAACACCACAGCGTCATATCACTTGAAAAATGAGTTTTCAAACAGCTATAGACCATTTATAGAGACGACAGCATTGGAACGTTACCAGACATGACTTTACACCGAGAATGCTAGACAGGGGTTGGAAAGGTGGAGATTCCGTCTGAAGCGACGATGCGTTTAATGTAGAAGAAGGAAAGAGACTTGCGATCTTGGGTGTAAGTGAACATGGCTTTTCCGTCTGTACCGAAGCCGGTGTTTGTACCACCGCCATTTTCCTGTGTAGTGAGCACTCGTTGATAAACATCTTTGGTGAGCGTGTTGTGATGTTTGCTGAGTCCTTTGCAACTGAATTTGTTTTTTTTCTTGTCCAGAACAGAAATAGGTTTTTGAACACAGTCCACAAACGAGTCCCGTGTATTCTGTTTTGAACAAACCCGGTGTTCGTTTGTCATATCGCACACGTGCAAGGCAGTCAGGGCAGTGTGTGGGGTTCCACGCTAGCGCCATGGTGCGTGTGTGTTGGAACAACGCTGTGTGTTGTGAGCACGCCTCAGCTGGGAACCACTGATGATACTCCTTGTAAAACTGTTCGCGCAAAGATGGTTGTATGGCTTTTTCAAACTCTCGCGACTAAGCGCCATGTAGAGTGAGTCTGTGTCCATCTCCAGCAGTTGAAAGTCTGACCTGTCCACGAATTTGTCCAGAAAATCGAAATAGAATTCTAAACATTCGCAGTTTTGCGTACTGATAGACAAAGTATCCAATCTGCAAAGGGAGTGCCCAGTTGATTTTTTTCTTGCTCATTTCCACCTTACGACATCACCTCCTAGCTCGGTCAGTGTTTGAAACCGACTTTCATTCACCAGTTTGGGTACTTGGTCAGCTGTGACGTAGTGAATGTCCCTGTGTTTGGCGATGTTGGTCAGAGTTTTGCCGTAGGCGCTGTTACCGAGCAATTTGAACGTTTCAGCCAAGATGGATTGGGATGAATCAAGGTCCCCCTTTCTACGCGCGTCAGACACGCGTTCGCCAAACTGTCTAAAACACGAGTTGGGTGTGTACTCCATGATCAGTGTGATGTTGCTTACTTTCAACCCATGTTCCAAGTACCATTTGAGTAAAGGAGTGGCGAGAAGAATTTTTTTGTGTTTGTTTAGCTCCCTAAGCGTATGCCAGAGTTTGCCACATTTGGAACAAGCTAGCGCGTGTCCTAACTTGTCAATGTCAATGATGCGCATAAAATGATGTTTGTACACAACACTTTAAGCGTGTCTGCGTGTTTGTAATCACTGTGACGACAAGGAACGAGGCACGGGGGTGTTTGCTTTTCATCAAATTCAAACACAATCCACATTGATCTGAAACATAGCTTCAACCGATCCCAACTCTAACAGAGTAATGCCTGGAAAATGTATGGTGGGTGACTTACACCTACCCACTGTGATAGAGAGTCTTGGTTTGTTTTTGTAGGGTATGTATAGAAGCGCCTTGGTGGAGAGCGAGACAACGAAAGAAACAAAGTCCGTGTTGTAAACAAAACCATTGTTTTCATCTTTTTGCAGCGTGTTCAGAAAACGATTGTTGGCAATGTAGTCGGGCAGTGAGTCACAGCCACAACCAATGGGAAAGTCAGGTAGAGGGGTAACACATAGAAAGATGTAGACATGATGGCCTGAACAGAGTAACCAGAGTTGGGTCGTTCTCTCTGAACATGTCCCAACATGTCATGACCACGCAAGTCAGAAAGTCTCTGTGTGGCTGATGATGATTTTAAATCGTTTGCTTTGCCTCTCAATCCGCTTCTGTGTCGCTTCCCTTCCCAGAGGTAACAGTCTCCATTTTTCCCAAATGTTCCAGCTGCTGATTGGCCTCATAATAACCGACGCCACGCCCACCCCACGCTTACATTTGTTCAGTAGTTTCATTAAGACCCGCAGCTGTTTCATGTCATTTCTTGAACACACCAGCCCATCGTCTTGTCGCGTGTTTCAAAATACGTCACGTTGTACACCCAGCAGACCATTGTGCGAGTTTCAAATACGTTCACTTGGAACACCCAGCTGACCAATGGCCCCGTGGCGTGTTTTCAAAAACGTCACGTGAACACCATCTGCTGCACCACTACCTCACACTCTCTCTCTCACTCTCTCTCTCTCTCTCCTCTCTCACTCTCCTCCTCTCTCCTCTCTCTCTCTCTCTCTCTTCACTCCTCTAACCACCGCCGCCAACACCACCGCCAACGCCACCACCCCTCAATGTGTGTGTTTTTCTGTCTGTGTGTCACATTCTGTTGTTTGTCCATATCTATGATAGTGTCTGTTTCATTTCGTTTCATCATTCGACCACTCAGAGAAATAAAGGGCAAACCCCCAAATGGTGTCTCGATCAGAGAGCGTCGTTCAACTATTAATGGCCTCCCTGTTTGGTAAACTACTTGTCATGCCTATCAACACCGAGACGAGGAACAGTCAACAGGGACCTTGATGAACAAACTCATCCATCAACAACTTCAAACACTCAACACTATTTCAGAAAGGAGAAGTGGTAGCGCAAACGGGTGTTCCGAGAAAAAAAAAAAACAAATGTGTCGTCATCAACCATACCCCTAAGTGTCCCATCACCGGGCCGACTCTGTCAACACGCCTACCTACCACTCGGCAAACGAAAAAACATTTATTTAAAAAAAAAAAAAAAAAAAAACACGGCGTCCCATCGATCCGCACACGCGCGTAGCAACACGACAACACCCCCATCTATTTTTAACCCCCATAACGTCACAAACAAGAAAAACTTTTTTTTTATCGATCGTGACACACCGTGACAAGAACACAAAAACAAAAACAAAAAGCCAGGTAAGAAAACAAACACAAAACCACTGACCTTGACCCCTACAACCACCTGCCGCCACCTGCTGCCTCCACCCGCCACGACACCTGCCGCTCATGCGCAACACCGCTGGGATACTTTCCGAGATCCGCAAAAAGGTGTGAAAAGAAGTCCCTACCCCTACTACTTGTGTGTGGTTTGAAGCGTGAATTGACAGAAATCATTTATCTGGCCGAAAATCAATTTTCATAGTAATGAAAATCGATTTTCTGTGCAAATTACAAACCTTACCAATAAGACCCAATAATCAATAACCAGGTGCAAATAACCCGGTAAACATAACATGCCCCAACAATCAATAATGGGCCGAAAATCAATTTTATGTGCAAATTATTTACCAAAATCAATGTTAGGTTCAAAAATCAATAACCGGTCCCCGCTAATCGATTATCAGAGACGTTATTTGCACGGGATTGATTATTGGCCTATTGTAATTAATTTGCTTATAAACTTGATTATCATACAATGAAAATTGATTTTCGACGAAAGTTGAATTTGGTGCATTTCAACGAAATATCGAAATTCATGGTAAGAAAATCGATTTTATGTGCAAATATACTTACGCAATAGCCCCCGATAATCAATAACCAGTGCAAATTTAACGGCCGAATTAAATAACCGATGGCCCCGATAATCAATAACGGGCCCAAATCATTTCATGTGCCAATCATTTACCAAAAACAATATCAGGTGTAAAAATCTAATAACCGTTCGATAATCGAATAT
>JAFLJL010000810.1:0-40000 GCA_018398815.1 Conus ventricosus
AGAGTGAGAGAGAGAGGGGAGAGAGGAAAAGAGAGAGGAGAGAGAGGAGAGAGAGAGAGAGAGAGAGAGAGGGGGGGGGGGGGGGTGGGTCCTTGATACCCAGTTTCACAAACGCTTACAATTCTAACCTCTCCCTACCATTCTCTACACCACCCCCACTTCCCTCCCCACTCACCCCTCTGGCATCCCATTTCATTTCAAGTCATGAACACTTTATTATCTCCATGACATGACATGACGTGTGTGTGTGTGTGTGTGTGTGTGTGTGTGTGTGTGTGTGGGGTGTGTGTGTGTGTGTGTGTGTGTGTGTGTGTGTGTGTGTGTGTGTGCGTGCCTGTGTGTGAAAGACTGAAGGAGTGAGGTAGTGTGTCTCTGTCATTTGTTCTCATTTACACTTCCCCACCCTCTTCCCCATCCCTTCACCTAAAGACAAATTGGCATGAACACAATGTGTGCTGTAGACTGTCACTAGTGTCAGCTGCTGTGCTGAGTAGCCACTGAATGCGTTTCACCATGGTCATTGAGTTTGTGAGAGTGTGCTTGTCTGACAGGTCCCAGTCTGACAACTGACAAAGATATTGTTTTTTGCTTGTTGCTTAATTAATAAATGTTTGTCCTTTATATTCGAATCAAAACAAACCAGTACAACTGTACCAAAACACAGTTTTTAAGACTTATTACCGAGTGCGCACTAATTGATGTCAAAATAGTAATAATACTAATGATGATGATGATAATATAATAATGAGCATTGATCATCAAAAACAAATGTTACAAAGCATGAATTCTGCATTTAAAAATCTATGCAGTGTGCAGAATCAAGAAAAGCAACACTTTGGTAATTTGATATGTAGCTTTATTTTCTAGAAATGAAAGATGTGACCGACATTAGGACAATCAGCATAAATTTTAGTGTCATATGTATGATTTACATGTAGCATAGGTAAGTTTTTACTTTTGATGGGCGTGTGAACATTAAAATTTCACTTTTAATCATATGTAAGGGCGTGGGTATTTGCATGCATAGTTGTATATCCTGATCAGTTAAAACATTAGGAGTGTGTGTGTGTGTGTAATAATAATAATAATAATAATAATAATAATAATAATAATAATAATAATAATAATAATGTTGCTTATAGCCCAGCCGACCGCAAAGGGCCACATCAGGGCTGTGTGTGTGTGTGGTCTGTGTGTGTGTGTGTGTGTGTGTTGTGTGTGTGTGTGTGTGTGTGTGTGTGTGTGTGTGTGTGTGTGTGGTTTGTGTGTGTGTGTGTGGTTTGTGTGTGTGTGTCTATGTGTATAAATATGCATTAATATGTAATCGGTTTATCTGATACCAACAGGGAGGCCCTTCAGCAGAAGGATTCTATGATGCCGTTGTCAGTCTTCAGAGAGCTGATGTCCTCCATGACATTCAGTACAGACCGGACTTTCTAGCTGTGGAGGCAAAGTAAGTTCACATCCTCACCCGATTTTCACACTGAAGACCTCTCTCTCTTTCGCGCATGCTGGGTACCTGTGTGTGTGTGTGTGTGTGTGGTGTGTGTGTGTGTGTGTGTGTGTGTGTGTGTGTGTGTGTGTGTGTGTGTGTGTGAGTGTGTGTGTGTGTTGTGTGTGTGTGTGTGTGTGTGTGTGTGTGTGTGTGTGTGTGTGTGTGTTGCTGTTCTTGTTTTTGTTGAGAAGTGTATGACAGGTGTCATTGTGTGTGTGTCACAGTGCACATGAGTGGTGTGCTCAAGAGACTGACAGATGCAGAAAGAAAATGTCCATAGATCCTTGTTTGAAGAACAAATAAATAAAGTAAGTTAGACCTACTTTCTCTCATCTAACATCCCTTTTGGTCATAGCGTTTCATCAGTTTTCTTTCATATTCATTCATCCAGTCCCATTTCCTCCTAGTCTTGCATTCTTTTTGTACCTTCACTCTCAAGCTACTGTTTTGTGGTGAGACTTCACTATAGTGCATTCTTTTTGTACCTTCGCTTCTACAAGCTATAGCCTTTTTTTTTTGTGGTGAGACTTACTATAGTGCATTCTTTTTGTCCTGATTTGTGGTAAGAGACCCACACAGCAGACAGTCCCCAAATCACTGTGCAACACCACGTCCAAGACAATGTTTTCTGAAACATGTATTCATGTCGTATACGCAGTTTCTACTATCAAATAAAACCAGAAATGCTAGGAGAACTTACATGCAGACAAAATTCTTGACAATGAACATATCAAAATAGAAATAAACTGATAAAACACAAAAACTGGAACAACAGAAATGCGTATTTAGAGTATCTGATTTTTCAACCCAATGGAGATCACTATCCCATGGAGGAATTCAGAACAAAGTTAAATTATTGAAATAGATTTCCTATCTTATGGCGGATGCATATTACTCCATTAAAAAATAAATCATAGACAAGGGTTTAGAAATGAGATAAAAGATAACATTGAAGCAGAAGTCAACACAGCTCCAAAGAAAATATATTCTGAGATAAAGTTCCAAAACTTATTACAGAGTTATAGTAAAGATAACTGGGAACCAAACTTTGTGCACAATGGACGGAGAAGTCTGAATAGACAGATAACCTTGAGAAATGCTTTAGAAAAATGCATCAATTAAGGATATGAACTAAAATGGAATGCAAATAAGAATAGTGCTTCGAATAATTTTTTTTTGGGGGGGGGGGGGTTTTTTTTTATATTTTTTTTTTTTGGCAACGAATGTAGCTCTGAAAGAAATGGGAATAGCCAGAAAGTTATAACTGTAGTTTTCGGTGAGAGGAAAAAGACAGCATCGAACATGTGTTCGGAGATGCATACATGTCAAGGATTCTGAAATCATTGCAAGAATTAATAAGAGGAAAGTGTTTAACAGCGAATATCTGTCTCTGACTGAAAACACTATGCTATTTGGAGGCAGATTACAATTCCACAACTGATACAAACATTCGATCTATAATTCTTATAGCCAAACACTAACATTTTTTAGCTGTAAAATAAACAAATGTAAGCTTCATTAACAGTATATCTAAAAATAGCACACTTAAGAGAATATAATCTTGTAAATACAGTACATAGCATTCTGTACACAGAATCTGCTAAAGATTTAAAACACAACTGATAATATGAAGTATTATTTGAAAATGAAAAAACAAAAAATCATTAAAAAAGATAACTCATTTCTAATATGTTTCCCACTGATTATTTACGACAATATTGTCAAACATGTACAATATGATTAATAACACACAAACATGTGGTAATTTGCAATCCGAAATTTACAGCAAAAAGAAAGATCATGTTGATGAAAGAATGAGAGAGAAGTAAGAAGGAACTGAGAATGTAAGGACCGGAATGAGGAAAGGAATAAAAAATGCATTAAAAAAAAAGACAGTCTGATTTGTGTAGTGTGACCCACACAGCAGACAGTCTGATTTGTGTATGTACACACACAGCAAAGACAGTCTTATTTGTGTAGTGTGACCCACACAGCAGACAGTCCTGATTAGTATAGTTTGACCCCCACAGCATAGACAGTCTGATTTGTGTAGTGGTGCATGCTACAGAAAAGATCAACAATTCAACCAAAAATTGGCTGGTTAAGTTTTATTTTCTTCTGGCACCCTCTTTAAGGAGATAAAGCTGAACTGAAACTGAACTTTCAGGTGACAGCCAAAAACAATGTAAAAACTGTAAATATTAATTCATCCACAGACTTATCAGATCTGGACGGACGTTTATCTATGCGTCTCGTGTGGTCCTGAACTTCTGAACGCGGGGGGGGGGCCCCAACCTTTGAGCGCTCACTCTCTGATTTCAGAGTCAAACAGGCATCTATGTGGTGATGGAAGCCCTGAAGAAGTCGTCACAACAAGTGGGAGCAGTAACACAGCACAGGCTATCCCCCCCCCACCTCTTTCTGATGGAAGTTCGCAGCAACATGTGAGCAGTTACACAAGGCCACAGGCTATCCCCCCCCCCCCCCCACCTCTTTCTGATGGAAGTCGTCAAGCAACATGTGACAGGACACAAGGCACAGTCTATCCCCCCCGCCCCCCCCCCCCCCCCACCTCTTTCTGATGGAAGTCGTCAGCAACATGTGAGCAGTACACAAGGCACAGCCGTATCCTCCCCTCGCCCCCCCCCCCACCCCCCCACCTCTTTCTGAATGGAAGTCGTCAGCAACATGTGACAGTACACAAGGCACAGATATCCCACCCGCCCCCCCCCCCACCTCTTTCTGATGGCAGTCGTCAGCAACATGTGAGCAGTACACAATGGCACAGCTATCCCCCCCCCCGCCCCCCCCCCTCCCCCCCCCCCCCCCCCCACCTCTTTCAGATGGAAGTCGTCAGCAACATGTGAGCAGTACACAATGCACAGGCTATCCCCCCCCCCCCGCCCCCCCCCCACCCCCCACCTCTTTCTGATGGAATCGTCAGCAACATGTGTAAGCTAGTAACACAAGGCACAGGCTATCCCTCCCCCCCCCCCCCCCCACCTCTTTCAGATGGAAGTCGCGCAACATGTGAAGCAGTACACAAGGCACAGCATCCCCCCCCCCCCACCTCTTTCTGGATGGAAGTCATCAGCAAACATGAGCAGTACACAAGGCACAGGCAATCCCCCCCCCGCCCCCCCCCCCCCCCACTCTCTTCTGATGAAGTCAGCAGCAACATGGAGCAGTACACAAGGCACAGGCTATCCCCCCCCCCGCCCCCCCCCCCCCCCCCACCTCTTTCTGATGAAGTCGTCCAGCAACATGGTGAGCAGTATACACAAGGCACAGGCTTTCCCGCCCCGCCCCCCCCCCCCCCCACCTCTTTCTGATGAAGTCGTCCAGCAACATGTGAGCAGTACACAAAGGCACAGCTATCACCCCCCGCCACGCCCCCCCCCCCCCCCCACCCCCTTTCGGATGGAAGTCGTCAGCAACATTGACATTACAAACAAGGCACAGCTATCCCCGCCACGCGCCCCCCCCCCCCCCCCACCTCTTCTGATGGAAGTCGTCATCAACATGTGAGCATACACAAGTCACAGGCTATCCACCCCATCCCCGCCCCCCACCCCCCCCCATCTTTTTAAATTCCACTAAAAGAAAACCAAAAAACATTGAAAACATATTTCTAAGCATCATCTTCAAGAAAACCTCAAAACAACATAAGACAGTCGGAATGTTGGCGCAAAATCACCTGCAGATGTCTGTAAGTAAATTCTGAATAGATTAACATGATTCAACACTGGGTCCAACAACAACAGCCAAGGAACCCACATTGAGCTATCGTTCAAAGTTCCGTCAGCTACAAAACCCCATTGATTTTTTTTTTTTTTTTGTTTGCGAAAAGGGGTTTTACTTGGATAACTTAAGATTAACATTTTTATAATCCAAGAACCCCAGACCATCAAATTAATAAGATTAAAATTTTATAGTCTAGAAACCACCGAACCTATCAATTATCAGTAGAACGCAAAAAAGTAAGGCAAATTAATGAAGCCAAAACGTCATTTTAACCGGCTGGTTTTGGCATCGCTATTATGTCCCTTAACAGGAGACCGACTGTCTTGCTCATTGTTTGCGAATATGAAATTTCTACCTATTTAGAACAATTTTATGGACATTCGAATGATTACAACCATACGGATCGTGTCCGCCAGTGGGTGGTCCCTCAGATGGAGAAGAACAGTGATCGCACCAAAAGCTTCTGATTTCGACTCGAAGCCAGAAAGTAGCACAGTACCACCCCAGTGTTATATATACTCAGTGAGGCATAAAAAAAACGCGAAACAAACTAGTTATAGAAATTTTGAAATGTAATTTTGGCTACCGATTCCTTTGAACTGTAAAAAGAAAGTGGAGAAAAAGCAATCGCAACACCGCATAAAGTGGTCCTTCAAAGTTCATTCTGGTAAAAATAAGGTCACATGAACTTGACCTTGACCCTGTGTTAACACAGAATGTCAGTATCTGTGTGAACCACCTCGAGCATTGATCACAGCTGTGCACCGCGTAACATCGAGCGCACCCGAGTTTGGCTGCCTCTGGGGACTTGCCACACAAACACCTGCCCACAGCGACCACAAAGCTGAGCTGCTGTCTGGGGGTCTGGGTTGAGCTGGTTCAACTGCCTCGAAGGGCATCCCAGAAATGCTCTATTGGTTAAGGGCGGGAGAACGGGCTGGGGATTGGCAGCAGATTGATGTTGTTCTGCCTCAGGAAGTTCTGCACACGGCATGTGCGGCTGCGATGTCCTGCGAAACAGGTTCTGTGATTGCTGCAGGAAAATGCGGCAGGATTGGGGCCTCAGACTTGGTCGATGTAATGAACAGCAGTGACCCCGTTCCACGCCTGGACCCACATTCTGGAAGATGACTGGCCCAATACGGCGATTTATGCCGATAGCCCCCAGATCATGGTGCTTCACCACCCCCATGGTCCCTTTCGGTGAGTTGGGCATCCGTGACGCTTTTCCCCCGCTCTTCTTCCAGATTCCGATGCGGCCATCGCCTGGGTCCCGACGCTAGAACTCAGCTTTCATCACTGAAGAAGGACTTCGCCCCATCCCGATGGCGCCAATGCCACGTGATCTGTGCCACTTCAGACGTTCTGGCGATGCTGAAGTGTCAGGATAGTTCGCCGGGCTGGAACGCCTGCATTGGGAGAACCAACTGTGTTCAGTCGCGACAGCACGGTCCTGTTGCTAGATATGGCCTGCCATGGTTGCCTACGTGTTTCCTGCTGTGTTTGGCAGCGGTTTGGTAAGCTCCCGTCGATGCTGACAAGAAGATGGGCGTCCTTGGGCTGCTGGTGGTGACCTCGTCGCCGCTCCTCGGTCTGTCAATCAGTGGTGTTTCTTGCTTGAAAGCGTCCCAGAAGGCTATAGACGGTGGAAATGTGGACTCTCCGAATGCGAAGCCGAACCTCCTCATTGGAACCCCCGCCCCCGGCCTGCAGTTGCCCCATTGTCTATGCAACGATCATGAGAGAAAGTCTTCGGCCAATAACGTTGGCGGCCTCGGAAGGGCTGATTTGAACTTTTTTTGGGGTTGGAAATTTATAAACCCCACAATGGGGCCACATTGAGTTGCAAATACACATTTGATGCCTGGCGTAGGTAGTCCCCATGGCAAATGCAGCTCCTCGTGCCAAAAACGCTGACCCCGCAACATTCACCCACTGTTTACGAAGGTTACAACCGGCCAAGACATAACCACGCACTGCAAATTTCACGTGCCAACGACATTGCTTACGTCCTGTTCACAATGTGAACAATCGAGCACTGTCTCAATTTATTTTTCGCGTTTATTTATGCCTCTGGAGTATTTATGCAGTGCACTAGCAAACACAGAACAAACAAGCACAGGTGCCATTTCAGAAGGGCAAAGCCACTGTACCGTTTTCACCAAGAAAGAATGAAGAGAACCACAACGACAGAAAAATGGAAGAGGAACAAGTTCCAATGTTTTTGGCACCCATCTGCATTTTATGCAAGAAGACCAAGTGGAACGCCAACACGCCACATGAACATGGTGTCCAGAAAAACTTTGTCAGTAAGTATTTATTTTAAAGCATTTTTGTTATGACAGTAAATAAATGTTATATGTCGTGTCACGCATCACAAAGTGAATGACAAACATGTCAGAGCACACAAATATCGTGCTGACATCAGACAGAACTTCAGTAAACATAGGGATGTTTGCTGATGCAAACTGACAAATTCATCACAGAGAGAGAGAGAGAGAGAGAGAGAGAGAGAGAGAGAGAGAGAGAGAGAGAGAGAGGAGAGAGAGAGAGATGAGAGAGAGAGAGAGATGAGAGAGAGAGAAGAGAGAGAGAGAGAGAGAGAGAGAAGGTGGTCCTTGATACCCATTTCACAACCGATTACAATTCTAACCTCTCACCTACCATTCTCTACCACCACCCGCACTTCCTCCCACCTCACCCCCTCTGGCATCCCATTTCATTTCAAGTCATGAACACTTAATTTATCTCCATACATGACAGACTGTGTGTGTGGGTGAGGTGTGTGTGGTGTGTGTTGTTGTGTGTGTGTGTGTGTGAGGTTTGTGTGGTGTGTGTTGTTGTGAGTGTGCGTGCCCTGTGTGTGAAAGACTGAAGAGTGAGGTAGTGTGTCTCTGCCATTTGTTTCTCCATTACACTTCCCCACCTCTTCCCATGCCCTTCTCCTAAAGACACATTGGCATGAACACAATGTTGTGCTGTAGACTGTCACTAGTGTCAGCTGCAGTGCTGATAGCCACTGGAATGGGCGTTTGATAGCACGGACAAACCATGGTCATCTGAGTATTTGTGAGAGTGTGCTTGTCTGACAGGTCCCGTAGACAACTGAGCAAAGATATGTTTTTGCTTGTTGCTATTAATAATAAAAGGTTTTGTCAGTTATATTCGAATCGAGAAGCGACAAACCAGTACAGGGGGACTTGATCGCCGAAAACAGGGGGGGAAGAACGTCGGTAGAGGGGCTAGATCGAGTCTTTGGTGAGCAACTTCATAGGTATAGGCGCGGTGGAGGGGAGTGCGAGCGGGGTGCGGAGGGGCGACAGGGGGACGTGGAGTAATTGAGTAGTTCTCAAGAGAGTGCAAGATACTAGGCGATAGCGAAATGGAGATGATGGGATGACAAAACAAGACGAGGGATCAGGGAAATAATCGGCATGTGAATTTAATGCGGCAGAAAAGCGCTCAGTCAGCTTTTGAGTGGGTTTATGGGGCTATCTATACTGGGAGAATAAAAATAGGTGTAATATGGGGGGGGGGGGGGGGGGGTTGTTATTGGAGGATGGAGAGGAGTGGTTGAGAAGATGATGGTTGGTTGAACATATCAACAATGCGTGAGTGTCATTCTTAGCGCGGACAGTGTGACTGATCACAGTGTGTCTTGGGGGATGATATTTTTGCATAGTGTGATAATAGTAAACAGTTGCGGTAGGTACAACACCCATGTTATTAGTGGGGGGTTATATATAGGACAATTTGAGCTGTATATCATAGAGGTAGGGTTGTGTTAAGTATTTGACGTGTCGGATTGTACATGTGGTTGAGGTGGTTTATCATGTGGGAAATGGGTACGTTTATAATTGGGCACACAATGAAATTGTGGGAGTCATTTTATGTTTTAAGGAGCATGTCGTTTGGGATATTCAGGATGGGTGGATAGAGGGATAGATATAGACAGTGTTTTATGAGGCAACGTTGGGTATCACATATGCACGTAGTACGATGGGGTGGATGGTGGATGTGTGGTGTATTGCACATAAGGTATAGTAGGATTTATGAGTGTTATTATATGGATATGGGGTGGTTGAATATTATTAATATTATAAGAATTAATTTGTTTTTTTTGGGTTTTTTTTTTGGTTTGTTTTGGTAATTATTAAAATAAAATTGGGAATATTATAGGTGGTTTTGGTGGGAAAATAAATTAAAGTTAAAATTAAAATAAAGTATGAAAAATATATAAATAAAATAATATTTTTTTGTTTGTGGGGGAAATTAGGGAGGACCTAAAAGAAAAAAGAAAAAACAAATAATATAAAAAAAAAAAAAAAGAGTTAAAAAAAAAAAAAAAAAATAGATTATTTTTTTAATGTTTTTTTTTATTTTATTTGGGTGGGGGGGGTGGTGTCGGGGGGGGGGTGTGGGGGGGGGGGGGGGGGGGGGCCTTATAGCCCAGCCGACCGCAAAAGGGCCACATCAGGCTGTGTGTGTGTGTGGTCTGTGAGTGGGTGTGTGTGAGTGTGTGATGTGTGTGTGTGTGTGTGGTGTGTGTGTGTGTGAGTGGTTGTGTGTGGTGTGTGGTTTGTGTGTGTGTGTCTATGTGTAAAAATATGCATAAATATGTAATCGGTTTATCTGATACCCCACAGTGAGCCCCTTCAGCGAAGGATTCTATGATGCCGTTGTCAGTCTACAGAGAGCTGATGTCCTCCATGACATTCAGTACAGACCGGACTTTTCTAGCTGTGGAGGCAAAAGTAAGTTCACATCCTCACCCGAATTTCACACTGAAACCTCTCTCTCTATTACGCGCATGCTGGTACCAGTGTGTGTGTGGTGTGTGTGTGTGATGTGTGTGTGTGTGTGTGTGTGTTGGTGTGTGGTGGTGTGTGTGTGTGTGTGAGTGTGAGTGGTGTGTGTGGTGTGTGTGTGTGTGTGTGTGGTGTGTGTGTGTGTGTGTGTGTGTTCGCTGTTCTTGTTTTTGTGAGAAGAGTAGAACAGGTGTCATTGTGTGTGTGTCACAGTGCACATGAAGAGGTGTGCTTCAAGAGAACTGACAGATGCAGAAAGAAAATGTCCATAAGTCCTTGTTTGAAGAACAAATAAATAAAAGTAAGTAGACCTACTTATCTCTCATCTATCATCCCTTTTGGTTCATAGCGTTTCATCGTTTTCCTTTCATATTCATTCAACTCAGTCACCATTCTCCGCCTAGTCCTTGCATTTCTTTATTGTTACCTTCACTCTCAACTACTGTTTTGTGGTGAGACTTCACTATATTGCATTCTTTTGTACCTTTCGCTCTCAACTACCTGTTTTTGTGGTGAGACTTCACTATGTGCATCTTTTTTTAACCTTCGCTCTCAAGCTACATGTTTTGGTGGTGAGACTTCACTATATCATCTTTTGTACCTGTCGCTCTCAAGCTACCTGTTTTGTGGTAGACGTCACTATAGTGCATATCTTTTGTACCTTCGCCTCAAGCTACCTGTTTTGTGGTGAGACTTTCGCTATAGTGCATTTCTTATTGTACCTTCGCTCTCAAGCTACCTGTTTTGTGGTGAGACTTCACTATAGTGCATTCCTTTTGTCCCTTCACTCTCAAGCTACCTGTTTTGCGGTGAGACTTCACTATATGCATTCATTTTGTACTTTTCACTCTCAAGCTACCTGTTTTGTGGTGAGACTTCACTATAGTGCATTCCTTGTACTCTCACTCTCAAGCTACCTGTTTTTGTGGTGAGACTTCACTATAGTGCATCTTTTTGTTACCTTCATCTCAAGCTACCTGTTTTGTGGTGAGACTTCACTATAGACATTCCTTTTGTAAACCTTCACTCTCAAGCTACCTGTTTTTGTGGTGAGACTTCACTTATGTGCATTCTTATTGTACCTTCACTCTCAAACAACCTGTTTATGGTGAGACTTCACTATAGTGGCATTCTTTTTTGTACCTTCACTCTCAAGCTACCTTTTTTGTGTGAACATCCTATAGTGCATTTCTTTTTGTACCTTCACTCCAGCTACCTGTTTTGTGGTGAGACTTCACTAATAGTGCATTCTTTTGTACTTCACTCTCAAGCTACCTGTTTTTGTGGTGAGACTTCACTATATTGCAATACTTTTTTGTACCTTCACTCTCAAGCTACCTGTTTGTGGTGGAGACTTCACTATTAGGCATTTCCTTTTTTTTCCAATTCCATGTAAGCTAACCTCAATCCACCTTTTTTCTTACCCCATTTACTTTGATGCCAGTAATACTGCCTTTGAAGTAACCAACTGCTGTGATGGTTTGTTATTGTGTTTACTTAAGTGATGATGATAATGGGGATGATGATGGTGACTGCAGTTATTTGCTACATTTATTTGTTTCAAGAATTCACCATTGTTTTTATATATATAAATATAAATAATATATATATTTATATATATTATATATATATATATATATATATATATAATATATAAATATAAATATAAATATATATATATATATATTTCAACACCATTCTATTATTCTCCCTCACCCTGCTCTCCCCTCCTTTGTAGCCCCCGTTCTCCCTCCCTCACCCTGAGCCTCTTGTCTTAGTTTTTAATAATCAATTTTTCATTGCTCTCACAGGTATCACAACTCCTGGTACAGACTCTGATGCAAACAGCTCAAGGCGACAGTGACGCCAAAATCAACAGATTGTGATGGTTCAACCCGATCAACTTCTACCCTGTGTTCACCACGCCTCATTGCAGAAATCAATTGATCATTCTGAAATGAATGTCATAGAACCACAACTGCGAAGGTGGAAGAATTGCCACCGACACAAAGCTCACAGACTGTATTAGGCAAACTCATTCAAGAATAGGAAAATATTTCTCTTGAGCAAACATTTGTACAAGCACATATTGAAAACATGCCTTCAGGCCGTATACTCTTACACAGTTTTTGGCCAGGCAAAGGTGCAAAAGCAAGTCACAGTTGGGGTGTTTTTTTCTCTCCAGTGCTGGCAGAGCATTGTTGGTGAGCACAAACTAGAAGACCTGAAACTGCCAACAGTGATAGAATCAGAGACAGTGACTTAGAGAGTAATAAGTCTAACAATGATGTTCATCATTCTCAGATCTTGAGCCAGGACGATACACCTGATAGCAGACTCTAATGCCTGAATGTCCGCAACTGTGAAACAGTGAGTAAGACAAGGCTTGTGACTGGGATAAAACAGATTCAAAAATAACTGCAGACGCTGCAAGTGAGGATTCGGGAAAATGTAATGAAGCACTTTACATGTCTGCTCTTTCTGTGAGGAATGCTTTTGAGACCAACTCCAGAAATAGCTTCATGCCTCCTTCATCATATGATGGAAATGAAAGACAATCTATTTAAAAATTGTTTCTTTCTGAATTATTCAACCTCATGCCTGGAACGTGTGGCTCATGTAATTTTGAACAGGATCAATGTACCTGAATCCATGAGATGTAAAGCTAAAGATACTATCCATCTCACAGGACCAATTATTTCCTTGGCAAACAAGAATTACACCACACCAAAGCAGATCATGCTTGGGATGGCGGTAGACATATAACATGAATCAGAAAGACTTGTACAAATTGAATGGGCATGGGCATTTATCTCAACAGGCAACCACCTTCAGAGAGCTGAACTTGTATCGCTGAAGCTGAAAAGAAGAAATCCATGCCATCTTCTATCAACAGGCCTCTATGTACAACACTAGTATGGGGCAACATTGACTTCTCCAAGAAGAAACTATGAATGGACAAAACACAACACACTGTGGTGAATGGGATTGCAATTCAGTGTGGACAACATCCTTTGCCACTACATTTGTGGAAAATGCACTACCCATAAAGCTAACCAGCAATCCAGGAAAAGAACTGGAGTGGTGCTTGAAACTAACATGTGATTTCTGTAAAAAAGAGGACAGATCCTCAGTTTGCAGAACTAAGTATTATGTTTTTTTCCCTTCTGATGCAGCAAATCAGGAAAAGAAAACTGGAGTGTGCTGAGACTAACAATTGTGTATTTTCTCTAAAAAGAGGAGGACAGATCCTCATTTTGCAGAACTAGGTTCTACTGATGCTGCAACAACAAAAGGCCAAAGTGACCACTGTAAAACAAGACATGCTGTATTCTGTGCGCAGTGACCACTGTAAAAACAAGGACATGGTTATTCTGGTGCTCAGGACCACTGTAAAACAAGACATGTTTGTATTCTGTGCTCTGTGACCACTGTAAAAACAAACATGTTGCATTCTGTGCTCAGTGACAACTGTAAAACAAGTACATGGTGGATGTTGAAGCTCAGTGACCACTGAAAAAACAAGACATGGTGTATTTGTGCTCAGTGACCACTGAAAAACAAGACATGGTGTATTCTTGCTCAGTGACCACTGTAAACAAGACATGGTGTATTCTGTGCTCCGTGACCACAGTAAAACAAGACATGGAGTATTTTGTGCTCAGTGACCACTGTAATAAACAAGACATGGTGTTATTCTGTGGCTCAGTGACCACTGTAAAAACAAGACAAGATGTATTTTGTGCTCAGTGCCCACTGTAAAAACCAACCATGCTGTATTTGTGCTCAGTGACCACAGAAAAACAAACAAGCTTATTCTGTGCGCAGTGACCACTGTAAAACAAGACTGTTGTATTTTGTGCTCAGTGACCACTGTAAAACAAGACATTTGTATTTTGTGCTCAGTGACCAAGTAAAAACAAGACATATGTCTTTGTGCTCAGTGAACCACATAAAACAAGACATGCTGTATTTTTTTGCTCAGTGACCACTGTAAAACAAGACATGTTGTATTTATGTGCTCAGTGACCACTGTAAAACAGACATGTTGTATTCTGAGCTCAGTGACCACTGTAAACAAGACATGTAGTATTCGTAGCTCAGAGACCACTGTAAAAACAAGACATGTTGTATTCTGTGCTCAGTGACCCACTGTAAAACAAGACATGTTGTATTCCTGTGCTTCAGTGACCATCTGTAAAACAAGACATGTTGTGATACCTGTGCTCAAGTGACCACTGAAAACAAGACATGGCTGTATACTGTGCTCAGTGACCACTGTAAAACAAGACATGCTGTATTTTGGCTCATGACCACTGTAAAAACAAGACATTTGTATGTTGTGCTCAAGCTATCGCCCATCGCTTGAAAGCCTTCCTTTGCCACCCTGGACTGGTTTTAATGGCAACTGTTCAGAAGGAAGTGCCAGCCTGTGCTCTGTGACAGTCATTGATGGCAGTGCTACAGACCATGTCAACAGTCAACCACTATCCTCTGCAGAAGCATGACTTTGCTGAACATTAAGACCAGAACACATTCTATATGTCTGCAATTGAGCAATTATGCCAAAATTATATCTTCACAAGTGTGCCAATCATCTAAAGTGACAACAAAAATAGAATGTGAACATAATCAGTGAATATTTGTGCTATGCTTGCTTGAACTGTATGGGTATGTGGGCTGATTTCAATGAAATAACGTATGTGCACATAAGGATGCATCAATACAGCTAAGGACATAATTCATTCCTCAGAATCCGGTCAATTGAAAACTATTTTTTCTGTCTCTTATTTGGCTTTTTTTTGTGCCTGTTTATAAACCCCAATACTCAGACCTTCCATTATTTTATACCTGAGGGTGTCTGAAAGTTGGATTGGAGTTTGTCATATGACATTTTTCATCAGATTTGCTTGTTTAAAGAAAATCCTTGTCTTTTTGACTGAAATAACACTTTTTAAAATGCAATATTCTCACAAACTAGATTGAGTTCAAAGTTCTAGTAGTCAAAAAGGAATACACTACTGACCCTCTTTCAAATCAATCAAAATTTCATGCAGGGTATTAGCCGACTTTTCATTTTCTATGCCCTTTCCTGTGTTATGGACGCCCTTGGATCCAAGGACCACAAGGCCAAACAGGCCAACCTCTACAAGGACCGATAAGGCAAAACAGCCGACCTACAAGACCATAAGGCAAAACAGGCCGCTCTACAAGGACCATAGGCAAAACAGGCCAACTCCACAAGGACCACAAGGCAAAACAGCCAACTCTACAAGGACCACAAGGCAAAAACAGCCACTCACAATTGTTTGATCACAAAACACTGCAAACCACAACACTGATAAACAGACATGCAAATCAACATGTAATTTCACAAAGTAAATTCCAGTCTAGCCTGAAGAGCACGATCATCCAATACCTCCACAAACCATAGAACCTCCCCTTTTAAACCTGTGGCATGGTCCATGATTTCCGTCGTAATTCAACGGAATCTCCTAATACACGTCCCTGTTTAAGGCCTTGGATCTGATCATCAATGCACTACCAAGTGTCAATGTCTTCTGAACACGTCTATTCATGGACATGGCTCTAGTCGTCACATACCAATGTCAATGGTCTTCTGATCAACGTCCTATTTTCAGCCATTAGGCTCTAGTCGTCACTACCAGTGTCAATGTCTCTGATCATGTCCCTACTTCCGGCATTGGACTCTAGTGTCAACGCACTACCAGTGTCAATGTCTCTGATCACATCCTATTTCAGGCATTGCTCTAGTCGCACTACCAAGTGTCAAGTCTCCAGCACAAGCCGCAAATCCATGTGCCGACCTCACATTCTTGTATGAAAACAAGCTAGCTCAGCTTGAAAAAAAATCTTTTGCGTTCTCTGGACGCAGATTTCTGAAAGGAAAACAGGGTCACATCAGGAACTGCGAGAGTCAAGGGGACGTTTCTCTCTGTGCCAGTATGGAATCCAACCACCTGACACACAGCGGGATGGAAGAGTAACTCAGGCTTGTCTCACACCACAACATCAGTCCTTCTGAAGAAGGTATGGCTGTGCTGCAAGTGTTGCGTATGTCGCATGTTGTGTTTTACCCATACATGTGCACCGTGCGCGCGCACGACATACACACACACACACACACACACTCGCATGCGCCCTGCACACTCCTACCACACAGACAGACAGACACACACATTCTCTCTTGTACATGACTGGCGATTCATGACATGTTCATCCAATTAGGTCTCAGGCCTATTTTGCACCTTTAGACCTTGAAAACATCAAAACCCAGTCTAGACTGTCAAATGCACATGAAATGATCAACATCAAAACCCGGTCACAGATTGCCAAAGCACATGACATTGTCAACATTAAAACCCAGTCACACCCTGCCAAATGCACATGACCACTGTCAACATTAAAGACCTCAGTCCACAGACGCCAAATGTACATGACACTGTCAACATTAAAACCGGGTCATCGACTGCCAACGCACATGACACTGTCAACATTAAAAGCCAGACACTGACTGCCAAATCACCATGACCCTGTCAACATTAAAACCCAGTCACTGACTGCCAAATGCACATGACACTGTAAACATTAAAACCCAGTCACAGACTGCCAAATGCACATGACACTGTAACATTAAACTCCAGTCACAGACTGCCAAATGCATCAATGACGCTGTCACCTTAAAACCCAGTCACAGACTGCCAAATGCACATGTACACTGTCAACATAAACCCAGTCCACTGCCTGCCAAATGCACATGCAATGAGGCGGAAGACTTTCAAAGGAAAGCAACTTGTGAAAAATGGCTTCAACGCAAGGAAACAGGATAAGGTCACTTTTAAGATTTGGAGCCTGGTTATAATAATTACACTTGAAGCGGCTGGTATGACATCTGCTGGTATGATTATCTGGAATTTACCTGCTTCGAGTGAAAGGGAGGGAGTCTTGTTTCATTGGAAAGAATAGGCCAGAGATAACGAGGGGGTGTGTGTGTGTGTGTGTGTGTGTGTGTGTGTGGTGTGTGTGTGTGCGGCGGGTGGGGTTGGGGGGGGGGGGGGGGGCAAGAGGTGGGTGATAGGTGGCAATGTAAGAGAATACTGGGAGGTGTTCAGTATCCATGTTGATCCATCCTATACACACCCTTCTCAACATTCTGGGAACATCACCCCTCTACAGCTTCATCACCCTCATGGACAGCCCAGGTAAAACACCAAATTACATAGAGCCAACACTACCAAGCATGGTTGTTGCCGTGTATTTTTCATCTCACTCACCGCAACTGGGCTTCATGGTCTGTCGCGTTTGTCGTAACACCAGGAGCAGCGGATCGTTCTCAAACTCTCGTAGACTCCAGTCAGAATCTAAAACAAACAAATGAAAAACAAAAATCAAGATTTTTTCCAGGTCCTTTGGAGAAGTGCAGTGAAAAGGAATATACTGCAACATCAACAATGCAATACAACCTCCATGAAATGGAATATGCCGCAAAAACATCAAAACAATGCAAAACAATACACCTCCAGTGAAATGTGAATATACTGCAACATCAAACAATGCTATACACATACCCAGTGAAATGGAATATACCGCAACATCATACAATGCAATACAATACACCTCAGTGAAATGAATATTAACTGCACACATCAAACAATGCAATACACCTCCAGTGAAATGGAATATACTGTCAACACAAACAATGCAATACAATACCCCCAGTGAAAAGGAATATACCTGCAACATCAAACAATGCAATAACACCTCCAGTAAATGGAATATACTGCAACATCAACAATGCAATACAAATACACTTCCAGTGAAATGGAATATAACTGCAACATCAAACAAGGCATACACCTCCATTGAAATGAATATAACGCAACTCAAACAATGCAGTAACAATATACCCCTCGCACAACACAACCAGCAAGTTTGTTTATGCGACACGACAAAACACAACCAAGAAGACGATCTCCATTTCTAAACATGACTTTTGAACAAATGAATGAAGAGAAAAAGCAACGATTTCAATCAATACACCATAAGAGACAGAGAGATAGGACTAGCAAATGCACACACACACACACCACACTACACACCATACACACACACACACACCATGCACCTACACACACACACCGAGGGGCAAGGTCAATCCCAGGGAAGTGGAGACAACTGTTTTCTCTCTCACATAATTGCACAAAGAATTCACACACAAAAACCACACACACACACACACACACACCACACACACACACACACACATGCAGGATGCGCGCACCACACACACACACACACACACACACACACACACACACACACACACACACACACACACACACAAACAAACACACAGCACATCATGAAAGTTGAGACCACTCCCTCACTCTACCAACACCAACACAACAATTAGAAGAAACTCCAGGGACAGCTGACAGCAGAAGGCCTCCAAAGAAGACCCCCAATCCCCCCCCCCCCCCCCCCCCCCCCCCTCAGACATGTGTTTCAGCCCTGAACTCCTTACACACTACGAGGGCCGAGGCCGCTCCAGGTCATGGACCCCAAGATGCCCCTCTACTGCCACTTTTGTTTTCCCCTGGCTCTATGCCTGGATTTGAACCCACAACTTTTGATGGGTGGGCGTCTCAAGGCGTGCCTTTTCAGGATGACGTCTCACCCACTGCTAACAGGACACCTGTTCTAAGTTGGGAGACTGAAGCCTTATGAAGTTCACTTTTGTTCCTCCTCGCCAGATCCTGCTGGAACTCTTTTCGGCTTGCCTCTGCCATTGTCTTCGGGGTTCTGGTCTCTTCTTTTCTGAAAGCCCCCTGGGGGGGCTTGTGTCATGACGGTCACAGGTGATGAGCCGACAAGTCCCTCACTCCAACTCCTACAGCGAAGACCTGGGCCTGGAAGCCGGATTTCCTTCAAACTGCTGGCAACACAGGCACTCTCAGTCTGGTAGAGGTGCGCTCGCTCCAATCTGCTTTCGAATGAACACGGCGAGTTCGATCAGAATCATTTTGTTTTGATGAACCCGAGTGGAGATTCAATATCGGATTGTGAAACACTTTTCCCTGGTATAATGCAAAAACGTTTGCTACATCTGTTTAGGTGTCTGCTAACAGCCCCCTAATGAAATCCTTTTCCACCAGCCACTACCCCACTCCTTTATGCGTCCTCTACTCCTCCTCCTTCTCCCCAACCCCCACCCTCTCCCCACAACTACACATACCCCACATTCACCCCCCTCCCCCACCCCCGTCCCACTCAACATACACACACACAACGCCCCCCACCCCCCCCCCCCCCCACACCACACACAAGCACCCCCCCCCCCCACACACACACCCACACACACTTGTCATGGGGTGGGCATATGAGTAGTTGTTAAGGGGGAGGAAGTGGGGGGGGGGGGGTGGGGGTAGTGTGTGGTGTACTGTTGTGACTATCAGTTTGTTTTATGTCATTTGTTCTTTTATGTTTTTTAATTGTTCTTTTTTTGTTGTTTAGTGTTGCCTACGATGGGTCCAAGGCCCCAAAAGCTTGAGTTTTTTTTTTTTTTAAAGGACTCCAAGTATTCATTGTTCATATTGTGTTTATTGAAGTCCAGCAGTGTTTACATGAATCTGATTTACGTAGGTTTGATTTCCACTTCTGATTTACTTATCTTTAACAGGCCTTATTCTTTTTATGTCCTGCGAAAGCATGTTTGTCAAATGTTCTTTAGCTTCAGTTCTGAGGATTTTTATCTCATACTAAATGTTTGCTTTGTCTCTAATGGACATAGTTTCTTTCCAAATCAGTCTCAGTCTTCATGGTGTTGAAAGCTGTTTTATAGAATGAGTTGTATTAGACGCAAAGAAAAGATGATTTTAAAGATTTGATGCCTTATTCAATACCAAAAGTAGGCTTCAGCTTCTGGGGGCGCTGCCCCTCACCCCGCCAGGCTGTTGCCCATGGACCCACTGGGGGCCCATGGTTAACCCCCAGTTCCCACTTATTATCCTCTTTTTTTTAAAAAATCTGTTTTCATCCCTGGGGTATGTATGTGGATTGTGTGTGTGTTGTGTGTGTGGTTTTGTGTGTGTGTGTGTGTGGGTGTGTGTGTGTGTGTGTGTGGGTCCAAGTGAGTCAGTCGTTGAAGCAATGTGCTGCACCCGATGATGTGGCAGTGGCACTTACGTAGCTTCGCGTCTGACGATTTGTTGTCAGGAGGAAGCTCAGCGACTGGACCGGGACTGATGTCAGTAGGACAGCTCAGCGACTGATCGACTGATGTAGTAGACAGCCTCAGCGACTGACCCGACTGATGTCAATAGGACAGCTCAGCGACTGAACGCTCTGATGTCAGTAGAACAGCTCAGCGGACTGACCGACTGATGTCATTAGACAGCTCAGGATGAACGATGATGTCAGTAGACAGGCTGAACGACTGAAATCAGTGACAGCTCAGCAACTGAAGTCAGTAGACAGTTCAGCGACTGAACGATTGGATGTCAGTAGACAGTCAGCGATTGATGTCAGTAGACAGTCAGCGACTGAACAAACTGATGTAGGAGAAAGTCAGCGACTGAACGACGGGTGTCAGTAGACAGCTCAGCGGACTGAACGACGGATGTCAGTAGAAGCTCAGTGACTGAACGATGATGTTAGTAGACGCTACGATGATGTCAGTGAGACAGCTCAGCGATCTGAAACGACTGATGTCAGTAGACAGCTCAGTGACTGAACGACTGATGTCGCAGAGAGTCTTAGTGATGAAACGATGATGTAGTAGACAGCTCAGTGACTGCAACGACTAATGTTGTAGTCAGTCAGTGACCCGGTAAACGACTGATGTTTGTAGTACGAAGCTCAGGCGACTGAAAACGGACTGATGTCAGAGACAGCTCGGATGACCAACGTTAATGTCAGTAGACAGCTCAGTGACTGAACGACTGATGTCAGTAGACAGCTCAGTGGACTGAAGGACTGATGTCAGTAGACAGATCAGTGACCTGAACGACTAATGTTCAGTAGACAGCTCAGTGAATTGAACGACTTATGTCAGCAGAAGGCTTAGTCAGTAGTGTCAAGCGTAGAGTATCAAAAAACCTTTGTTGTTGTTGTCGTTGTTAATGATGTTGTCGTTGTTGTTGTTGTCGTTCGTCGTCGTTGTTGTCGTTGTTGTTGATGTCGTCGTTGTTGTTGCAGTATTGTTGTTGTTGTCATCATTGTTGTTGTCGTTATCGTTGTTGCTGTTGTCACTGTGATTGTTTGTTGTCATCGTAGTTGTTGCTGTCGTTGTTGCTGTCGTTGTTGTTGTTGTTGTCATGTTGTTGTTGTTGTCGTTGTTGTTGTTGTTGTTGTCGTCGTTGTTTTTGTATGTCATCGTTGTTTTGTTGTTGTTGTCATTGAGTTGTTGTGTTTTTTTTTGTTGTCGTCGTTGTTTTTGTTGTTGTCAGTATTGATAGTTGTCGTTGTTGTTGTTGTGTCAGTTGTTGTCGTTATTGTGTTGTTGTAGTTGCAAGTGGCTGATCAGAGGCATGCATGCATCAGATCGGAGCAGGCGTCCAGCACATGCTACTGAAGTGACTGTGCAGAGACAGCGCCGGGCCTTCTGTGGGGGGTCCTGTGATTGATCGATAGAGAGAAGATCTTGGAAAACCCCTGGGGCCAGAGCCTGGCCAAGACAGGGTGGAGTGTGGGGGTTGAATGCTGGTGGGGGCAGAGAGGGGTTGGTGGAAGGGGGACGGTGACGCAGGGTAAACGGTGGGGTGGTGGTTGTTGGGGAAGTGAAAAGCGGGGGAGGGGGGATATATAAGTTGGGTTTTGTAACGGCATCACGGACCACGGGAAAAATAGGACAGACAGGTATTCTCTCTGATGGACAGACTGGCATTTATTTCAGTGACCACGCGAAATACGACAGCAGGTATTCGCTCTGATTACCAGACTGGCATGCCTGTGGTGTGGGATGATCACGTAGCGCCAGGCTCCGTGAGGTGAACATACACTGTAGTTAAGTATGCCGACCCTTGTTGAGGGTCACATGTGGGGATTATAGGTCAAACCTGTTTTGACTCTGAACCTATTATTTTTCTGTTTGTGATAGACGACCCCCATCCGTACCCTTCAAAATCAAACGTTCATCACTGGATCATCGTCCCATGATTTTATACGAAGGATTGTGGAAAATAGCAAACCGTCCAGTTTGCAGCCATCATGTGTTTCTGCTTTAAGTCAATTGTAAGTATTCAGTAAGCGGTCAAAGGGGCCATGTTTTCCTATCTGAATATTTTGACACGTAGGTCGTTTAATTGACAGGGCGGGGACAAAAAATGCAGGCACAGACAACAAATAAGAGAGAAGAAAAAAATACTGTAGTTTTAATTGCATAAGTCATTGAAGGAAAAAAAACAACTAATATCAAAAACTAGCTGGGACCTTAGTAGAAGGAGAATGATTGGGTTCATGGGTTCATAGGGTTCATCGTTGACTTTTTCTCACCTGTCTTGCAGTCAAGTCCAGTATTGGGACAGAAGTCCTGTTGGAAATGTACACTACATTGCATTTTCTCCGTACGAAACATCTTCCATAGCCTCCTGCAAGGTATTCAGTCCACACTCAGTAACCAAATCATTTTGCAATATTATATGGAAACATCACAACATCACGGGTCTTTTTGCAGGGGGTTATATGGGAACATGATAATACCTTTTTTCAATTGGAAAACATAGGCATGTCTTTGCAGTGATTATGATTTGAACACTGATAATGACTTTTTCAATTGAGGATATAATATGTATGTCTTTGAATAATGTAGTTGTCATTAACCTGGAAACTAAGGTGGTGGTTATACTGACCCGTCTACTAGGACGCCGTCAATTAGACGGCGTCAGCTGAACGGAAATGTGGTTATATTGAACCGTCTCGCGCGAACGCCGCACACGTGCCAAAGCCGGACTGCTACACAGGGAGAAAATGGCAAGAAAGAAGAATGCTGTTGTTGTGGTGGTGGTGGAGAAACAGACAAAAAGTCAGAAGTAATCGTCGATTTTCTGTGCATCCCATAAAGAACAATATGCGACACAGGCATGTGCTTATCATAACCTAATGCCTCAGCTGTGGAATGACGAGGAGAGAAGTTTGTGGCCTATTTTTTTTTGAAGGAAACTCAGAAGCGTCGTTTCCTCGTCCATGGTGGCCATGTTGGAAAGGAAAGGACCGAAGGGACGTTATTCATCATAAATCTATCAGGAGTTTTGTCCTTCACCCATCAAAGCCGTCCGATGGACGGTTGCCGACCGTCTGATCGACGGTGGAAAACTGACGGGTGCAAGACGGCTCAGTATAACCACGTTCAACCGTCTCAGTAAGCCCAGAGAAGGATTTGCTGAAACCGGCCGCTTCAGTTGACGGCCGTCTAATTGACGGGCGTTAGTAGTAGACAGGTCAGTAAACCCACAGCTCTAACGTTTGCTTTGATTTTAACTTCATGCTTTTGGCTGCTTGCGCATATAAGCGTTCAGACGTGTCGCTTTGGAGAATCAGCGTTTTGAGGCTTCCTGAAATGCTGATTGCAACAGTAAACATTTTTTCAATAGCCGGCATTTTTCTATTGGTCTAATTAAGTTTATCTCAGTTTAAGAAGTGACCAAGGTCGTGGTTTATAACTTGCCACCATGTCATGCAATGACGTGATATTTCTGTTTACAGCCAAAGGAAAAGCCCAGGTGGTTTTAAACAGTGCTTGTCTCAGCTCAATATTTGGTGTACCGAGTTGTAGGTTTGAAGTCTACTGCCAAAATAAATAGAGCATCAGTGTTGGAATCCATATTAAGGAGGGCACTCAGGGTTCTACTGTTGGACAACACGGATGTTTCACAAAAACACCTGACATTCTGTGTGCAGTAGTTTTCGTGGAGAAATGTCGATCTTTCTTCAATGACAAAGAGCGTAAACCAAACAACTAAACCATTTTTTCTAAAGACAAAGAAAAAAAAGAAAATAAAATGTTTGGACGAGACAACTTTTTAAAAAAAAAAAACACCTGTAAGATTCACGGGAGCAATCGTTCATGTTGCACAATGTCAAAAAGTGATTTAAAATAAACAGTAAAGGGTACTAAATCACAGTGATTAAACGGATAGCGGTGGACACGTTATCACTTCTCTCCTTTCAATAGCAAAACTGCATTCAGCGTTGCCTTTTGACCAAATTACACTGAGTGCTGGGAGTGTATGATACACTGAAAAGCTGGGTGGTGTATGATACACTTGAGGTGTTGGGGTGTTTGAATTACTTGAGTTGCTGGGGTTGTGTGATTTCACGAGGTGTTGGGGTGTATGCATTACACTGAGTTGTGGGGTGTATGATTGCACCGAGTGCTGGGGGTGTATGATTACACGAGTGTTGGGGTGTATGGATTACACTGGTGTTGGGTTGATTGTCTACATGGAGTGTTGGGGTGTATGATTACACTGAGTGTTGGGGTGTGTGATTACACTGAGTGTTGGGGTGTGTGATTCCACTGAATGTAGGGCGTGTGTGATTCCACTGAGTGTAGGGGAGTATGATTACACTGAGTGTTGGGGATGTGTTGTTTACTGCGTGTTGGGGTGTGTGATTACACTGAGTGTGGGGTGTATTGATTTACACTGAGTGTTGGGGTGTCTGGATTACACTGGTGTTGGGGTGTGTGATTACACTGAGTGTAGGGTTGTTTGAATTGCACTGAGTGTTGGGGTGTATGATACATGAGAGTTAATGTGTATGATTAAAACTGAAATGGCAGGGGTGCTCTCTATTGTGCTGAAATGGCAGGGGTGCTCTCCATGTAGCTGACTTCTGAGGAGGTTGGTAACTGGCTGACATGGGTTGAGTGTGTTGACAAGACCGAGATGTGAGGATCTCTTGAATGCAGTACAGGGCCACACACACACAACACACACACACACACACACACACACACCACACACACACAACAACACAACACAACACACTTGCATTCTATTATGTTCCAATTCAAAGAACGGGGATAACACTCAGAAGATATACATAGTTATCGACCTATTGCATTCAAACATCAAATACAGGTAAATGATGCAAAGATTGCTTTAAAAAGACTTGTCATATTGTAATAAACATAAATCTACCAATCACCAAGTGCATTTCAGACAGGCAGATCATCAATAGAACATTTGGTCGACTCACAACGCTGTAAGCATGAGTTTGCCGTCGTAAAACGTACTTGAACGTTTTTTGAATATACGAAAAGCTATAACAAGTATGGGCACAATAGCGGCTTTTGTTTAAATTAAAGAATATGGTATTATGGAACATGTACAAATAATTCAATGTTTTATTCATCATAGGCAGATTTCAAACAAGAGTAGGAATTATTTAACCAAGACCTTTACAAATGGGTTTACCCCAAGGATCGGTAAATTTCTCCAAATTTGTTTTAATTTTTGATTTCGATCTTACCAGAGGTCTTCTAAAGTACGAGTTAGTCAATTTGATCTTACGGATATATGTCTAGGAGAAAAGTAACGATGAAAAGAAATACTCCGTTAAGTCACTGAATTATATTAATTAACTACCCAACACGCATATCTTAAAATCCGTACATTTTTACACGACTGCAAACGGCCTATCTCTTTCACTGAACAAACGAATTTGATGCTTTTATTCTGGAAAATGATCCAAGTAGCTTCAGTTTTACCTTAGGACGGCACGATTTTAAAATATGTTAAACGCGTTAACTTCTTAGGTGCAATTCTAAGTAGTAAACTAACATGGAATACTCATATTGACCATATTTTAAATAAAGCAAGAAAAACGTCTGAATTTATTAAAATTGTCAGGTAAACAATCTTGGGGGCAAGACACTGTACAAAGTTTAACTGTTTTAGCACACGGCCCTTGTACGCTCAAGACTTACATATGCTCAGGAGTATTTTTTAATGCACCTAAATACTTTTAAATAAACTTCTGAGCACTGATTGCAAAGCCTCAAAATTGCCCTAGGGCGTTCCATACATACGTTCAAACTTAGGGACATACAACGAGGTAGGAGTTTACCTCTATCTTGAAATTAGAAAGCTTGTACTTTAAATTCATCCTTAAAAAGTTTCTCACAAAAAAATTTTTGCGTTAGAAGAAGGTATGTTTAGATTCGGAATATAAAGGATTTTGGAAAAAACGTGACAATATATACCAATCCACAACTTATTTATTTTTTTCCTCAGATCGTCTAAAGTACCAAAAATCGTATAAAATAATATCGCCGAAAAACCTAACGTTTTCACCATTCCAAAATGGGTACAATCAAAAGTTCCTTTTGACATTGCCTACCCTAATTTAACAACAAAAAGGATTCTCCCCAACATTTGGAGAAAATTTTGTCAACACTCACTTAGAAATACGTTATAACCATCACTTTGAAAATATACAACAGATGGTCAGTATTAGATGAATAATAGCACGGGAGCCGCTTTATAATTCCTAGCTTACAAATAGTCAAATTATTTCATTCTTGGTAAAAGGTCTGTTATATCTCGCGGAATTATTGCAATTCTCAAATATAGATTTCATTTTGAATTTCCACTAAATCCAGTCAAATCGCCAATATGCGCTGAATTCAAAAAGGCTGCAGATTGATGGTATTAAGTCTCTAATTCATGTGTACGATTGACATGATACTGAATTAATCATATAATTACACCTTCTTTCCCAAAAAGGCATTATATTACTTTTAGTTGGGTGCTTCTCATTGTGGTATATCGGCCAAAGAAACAAGTAGACAAAGTTGCAAAAAAGGCAGCTCAAAACCTTAGCGCCCGGTCTCAGTAACAAGAATGTTCGTTAGATTGGCAGAATGTTTCTCTATCACTAAATAAACATCTCATGATAATGCCAACAAAAGCATGAGGAACTGGACATATTTATTATAACAATTGCATCAATGTAAATGACAAAAACAATGGGATAACATCATTACAAAAGATTTATTTTTCAGCCAGGGATTGAACGTCTTATCCATAGGCTTCGTTTTTTTTAAACTCGTTTTTAAAACAAAATATTGCACAAGATATTATATGTATGTGTGGCGGATTCTGTAAAGTGTCAATCATTTATCGATTCATTGTCCCAAAACAAAAAGAGATTTTTACTAAATCCGGTATTGAGGGTTTTGTTGATGGATCGATCCTTTATCCACTATCTAGTATATTAAACAATTTTGTTACTCTTGAATCTATTCTAAATGGTTTACTTGGCGGTTCACTTAATATTTATCTTTAGCATTTGTGATTGTTACAGTTACAATTTTAGTTTAGTTTAACGTTCTGTTGAATAGGGTGGGGTGGATGGTTATGATTAAATTCCTTACGTAGTAGCCTACATTTAAACTGACCACCTCCCTTCACTCCCTAAAAAATGGCAATCTCTAGCATTCTTACATCAAGCTCACTCTACTCTTATATATTGATCTGAATCACTTATAGTGTAAGGTCGTTAAACTGAGAACAACACACACACAAAACACAACACACACACACACACACACACACACACACACACACACACTCTACACACCACATGTCCTGTGTGCGCTAATCCACTGGTCAAAAGAGCAAATCAGCTCAGTCAGGACCAGCGTGGAAGACTGTAGCCACCATTCTCCCATGATCTTCTTCCCTTTACGTTCTATCCTGTGTTGTGTCTTATCACGTGGAAACTAGGATTCACATTCCAGTCTGAGTTGGTCTCTGGTTGGACTTCAGTATGGGCTTTTGTCGTCTCTGACCATTTCCCTCTAAATTTCTGTCTGGACTGGCTGGCTGGCTTGCTGGCTGTCTGCCTCTCACTGTCTCTGTCTCCTGTAACTGTTTCTCTCTTTGTGCATCTTCTCTGTCGCTCAGAATGTGTGTGTCTCTCCTCTCTGTCTGCCTGTCTGTCTGACTGTCTTTCATGTCTCTGTCTCTGTCTCTCTTCTTTCTGTTTGTCTTTCACTGTCTCTCTGTCTGTGTCTCTGGCTGGACGGTCCATCTTTCTGTCTTGTCTGCTCTCAACTGTCTCTGTACCTGTCTCTGTCTCTCTCTTTGTGCATTTCTTTCTCTCTCTGTCTGTCCTCTAACGTCTGTCTGTCTGTCTGTCTGTCTGTCTGTTCTCTCCTATCTTCTCTCTATTCTCTCTCTCTCTCTGTCTCTCTCTCTCTCTCTCTGTTCCTCTCTCTCCTCTCTCTCTCTCTCTTCGCTTCTCTCCTCTCTATCTCTCTCTCTCTTCTCTTCACGCATCTGATGCTGCTGTAGTCTGGTTTTCACTGCTGTTTCTGCCTGAACAGTCTGCCGTCACTGACACTAAACTGAGGGTGTATGTCACCCACCTGGCACCATACCCTTTGATATATGTACCCTGGCACAATACCTTAGATTTATGTCTCACCTGGCACCATACCTTAGATATATGTCACTCACCTGGCACCTTACCTTAGATTTATGTCACCACCTGGCACATACCTTAGATATTTGTCACCTCCTGGCACCATACCTTAGATACATGTCTCAAATGGCACATACTTATATACCATGTCACACCTGGCAACATACCTGGCGTGTAAGTACATGGTCTGTGCTACCTCTGGTGCACTACAGAATCTATGCCTTCTCCAGTATGTTCCTGAGGATTTGACAGATTCTGACAGTTCACTCCCTGACAGTCATTGACTACAGATTCAGCTTTTCAGGTTGACATTCCCTACCCTGACAGTGTTTGACTACAGATCAGCTTTTGTTGACAGTTATACCCGGCAGTCATTTGATACAGATTCAGCTTAGTTGCCATTCCTACCCTGGACAGTATTTTGACTACAGATTTCAGCTTAGTTGACTGTTCACTACCCTGATACTGTGTTTGGACTACAGAATTCAAGCTTTGTTGACAGTTAACTACCCTGACAGTCATTTGAATATAGATTCAGTTTGTTGACAGTTCACCTACCTGACAGTTTTTTGCTATAGATTCAGCTTTAGGTGACAGTTCACATACCCTGACAGTATTTGATTAGATTCTGCTTTAGTGGACAGTTCTCTACCCTGACTGGCATTAGACTATAGATTTTCAGCTTTAGTTGACAGTTAACTACCCTGACGTCATTTGACTATAGATTCAGCTTTAGTTGACAGTTCATACCTCTGACAGTCATTTGACTATTGATTCAGCTTTAGTTGACAGTTCACTACCCTGACAGTCATTAGCCAATGGATTCAGCTTTAGTTGACAGTTCACTACTGAAAGCCAATCCGGCCATGGATTCAGCTTGAGGTTCTTTGGTATTCTCATGGTGTTGGTGAATGGGAAGAGAGGTTTATGATGGTGTGTCAGTGTGATTGTGGGTGTGTGGAACAGTGTGGATGACAATAAACAATGGAGGGTGTCAGTGTGATTGTGGGTTGTGTTGATACAGTGTGGATGACAATAATCAATGGAGTGTGTCAGTGTGATTGTGGTGTGTTGAACAATGTGGTGACAGTAACAATGGAGTGTGTCAGTGTGATTGTGGGTGTGTTGAACAGTGTGGTGACAATAAAACAATGGAGTGTGTCAGTGTTGATTGTGGGTGTGTTGAACAGTGGTGGATGACAATAAACCAATGGAGTTGTGTCAGTGTGATTGTGGGTGTGATGAACAGTGTGGATGACAATGGAACAATGGAGTGTGTCAGAGTGATTGTGGGTGTGTTGAACCGTTGGTGACAGAAACAATGGAGTGTGTCAGCGTTGATTGTGGGTGTGTTGAACAGTGTGGATGACAATAAACAATGGAGTGTGTCAGTGTGATGTGGGTGTGTTGAACAGTGTTGGATGGACAATGAACAATGGAGTGTGTCAGTGTGATTGGGGTGTGTTGAACGTGTGAGGTAACAGTAAACAATGGAGTGTGTCGTGTGTATTGTGGGTGTGTTGAACAGTGTGGATGACAATGAAACTGGAGTTGGGGGTGGACATTGTAGTGTGGCACATTCATGTGGGGATTGGGGGTATTCCTCAGCCAATGATAGCTTAGTTCTGGCAACTGGGGGGTGGGCGGGGTGGGGGGAGATATAGTAAATCTGTCGTTGTTATAAAGTTCGTTCACTAAAAAAACCCTCTGATTAAAAGGTATAACATAGTGGTCTTGGAACAAAATGAAAAAACGTGGTTCGCATTTTTTGGAGAAGGGATCTGAGCAAGTGCACCCCAAACAGCTGACACGCGCTGTTTCAGCACAAATCGTGAGCGGCGGCGAGACACAGACGCTCTGTGTTAATTCGGGTTCTTATCGAATCGCTCTCTTAAAACTCGGAAAAGATCGCACACATTGATATAACGGTACGCAGCAGACATCGGCGAAACACAAGCGCCCCAATCAACGTGCTAGTTGGGGGGCGCAAACCAAAACAGCCAGTATGCTTCTACTCTGCAATCTGACAGTGTGCAGCCAACGGCGGGTCATCGTGTTCGAACGAAACGCTTGTCGCAGCAGAACCAATAACTGTCACTGCACAAGGCTGCTATGGGGGAAGGGGGGGGGGGGGACTACGAATGAATGCACGAACTTCGTTCAAGGGGTGGGCAGAGCCTCAGTATGATAGAGCTGTGTGTTTGTCTTCATCCAGTCTTAACAAATAGGATTTGTTTTTCAGTTGTGGGCAGGTGTTTGGAGAGTGGTGTTTGTCTTCATCCAGTCGTAACAAATAGGATTTGTTTTTCAACTGGTGGCAGTGTTTGGCAATACCATTGTTGAAATTGGCACATGTACTCCATTGCATAAAGGTTGTTGAACTATTGTCAATTAAATCATTGTCATTATCATCTCTCTCCTCTCTCTTCTCTCTCTTCTCTCTATCTCTCTCTCCTCTCTCTCTCTCTTCTCTCTCTCTTCAACCACTCTTCAACCTATGTTTCGACAAAAATCATTTTCACATTTGTTTCAAAAAAGCAAAAGTCATTCCTATCTACATAGCAGGTGGACAGCTCTAGACCCTGCAAACTACAGAGCAATCTCAATCATTTCCACTCTTTCCAAACCTTTGGAAAAAAACACAGAAACAAAAACACATTACACCACCTGATACATACCACTTGCTTATCATGACAGTCCGGGTTCCGACACAACCATTCATGCCACACAGCCCTAATTAACTGGTTGAAGGATGGCTAACAGCATTTAACGACAACAGATATTGTGGTGTCCTATTCATTGATTTCCAAAAAAGATTTGATGTGATAGACCACAACCTTCTCTTGGAAATTAAAATTTTTTGGCTTATCCAACTCTTACGCCTTTTTCACTATATTCACAAATAGGCAACAATGTGTGACATTAATACAACTTTCTCTTCATTTCAAACAGCTTTCTATGGCGTCCCACCAAGGCCTCTATCTTGGGTCCCTTACTTATTCACAATTTCATCAATGATCTACCTCAACATATCACATCCACTGTGAACTTTTTGCTTGATGACACAACAATATCCACAAAAATCATTTCTGTGTTACTGTTCTTGCACAAACTTTACAGAAAGTGCGACATGATCTCGTGTAATGGGACTGAACTACATCAATGTCGCCCTTCACCCTCAAAAAAACTAAATCCATGCTTTATCACAACAGACAAAAAGACAATATCTCACTATTAAATTATCCCTCGGTGCTGAAGGGGCGAAAAAAAAAAAAGGAAACACCGAGTTGCTGGGTGGACCCAGAGGAAGCACCGTCTTCACCTGCCTTTAGAGCAGTCCTGTACCACCTTAGAGGCCTGCGCTGTGTTGTCGATGGTTACAGGCACGCGCAGGACACTCTTTAAGATATAAGGGGGACATAACTGATCCTGAACAGGGGTAAATTAGACTAAGGATGCAGCCTCATAACAGCCTTAAAAGTAGCTTCCCCATGGGTGTACAGGCCCGTCATTTCATGATGCGAGCCCACCGGCGAAAACCTCTCCAGCTGCCGAGAACCACACACAGACCCAACCACCCCTGCCCACGGACAGATGAAGACGGTGCCACTCCAGGACATAGCCAAGCTTTCGCCATACGGTCTTATGTGCCCTCAAGAGAAGAATCAAAGTTGTAGTCTTTCCCAATGTCAACAGGACTTTCCCTGTGCCGTCAGTGGGTCTTTCCTCACAGTCACTGGACCTTTCTCAGGGTCAGCTAGTTAAGGCAAAGAAGAAAAAGAAACACCGAAGGTGCTGGGGAGGACCCTGAGAAGCACCGTCTTCTCCTGCCTTTAGACAGTCCTGTACCCCCCCTTGGAGGCCTGCGCTGTGTTGACGATGGGTACAGGCACGCGCAGGACACTCCATCTTAAAGAAGAACCTGTTGAACAGGTTACATACCTCAAAGTGCTAGGAATAACAATTGATAGAAATATTAGCTGGAAAAGCTCACATAACCTCACTGTGCAAAAAAAGTCTCTCAGAAAAGTTTATCAACTCTCCAAAATATAAACGCTTCCTCGACCTGCATTCACGCAAGCTCTTTTTTCAATCTCATATTCAATCATGCATAGACTATGGGTCTACTCTATGGGACTCTGCTAGCGCTATTACCCTCAAACCATTGCTAAGCCTACACAAGCGAGCACTCAATTAGTCCTCCTAAAAAAACAGTAGTCTCCTAGACTCAGACTATAAAAAGGTTCAAATTCTCCCCTTAAGTCTGAGATTAGAATACAACAAAGGGATCATAATGCACAGAATTATTCTGGGAAAGGGACCCTCAACATTAGTTCACAGATTCTCAATTAATTCCTCAAGGGTTTTACCCAAACTACATGTCCCTGTTCCTAGAATTGACTTATTCAAATCCAGTTTAACATATTCAGGTTCCTGTCAATGGAACTCGCTCCCTGAGTCAGCCACGCAACACCAATGCACATCAACCTTCAAACACATTATTTCATCCATCTTATGTGTAAATACTCGCATACTCCGCCATAAATCCACCACCAACCACTACCACCCTCTTTACCTTACGTATGAACCTGATTATTATGAAAGTGATTTGTACTTGAAATGCACATGCTACTCTGTTCATAAGTATCTTATGTAAGTATGCGCACGTGTATGTGTGTGTGTGTTTTGTGGGGGCGTCGCGCGCGCGCGCGCGCGCGTGTGTGTGTGGGGTGTGTGTGTGTGTGTGTGTGTGTGTGTGTGTGTGTGTGTGTGTTGTGTTTTCCTACACCTCTTGTCTCGTCACATGTCGAATGCTTGTATTCTTATGTGACTTTGTTGTCTCTGTTTCTCTGTCCTCTTTTTCGTCTGCTTAGTCCGTCTGTTCTCGTCCCTTGTCCCCCTGGGTATCATGCTTTTTTGCCCCCCCCCCCCCCGGGGGGGGTTTGGGGTGGGGTTTGGGTTTTGGTGGGTGTGTTTTTTGTGGTTTTGGGGGTGGGGGTTTTTTTGGTTTTGGGTCGTTTTGGGGGGGGTTAAAAAAACCCCCCTTTTTTAAATTTACCCCTTATTGGGGGGAATTCCCCCCCCGGTTTAAAAACTTTTTCGTTTTTAGGGGCCTTTTGAAAAAAAAAAAAAAAAAAAAAAAAAAAAAAAAAAAAAAAAAAAAAAAAAAAAAAAAAAAAAAAAAAAAAAAAAAAAAAAAAAAAAAAAAAAAAAAAAAAAAAAAAAAAAAAAAAAAAAAAAAAAAAAAAAAAAAAAATTTTTTTTTTTTTTTTTTTTTTTTTTTTTTTTTTTTTTTTTTTTTTTTTTTTTTTTTTTTTTTTTTTTTTTTTTTTTTTTTTTTTTTTTTTTTTTTTTTTTTTTTTTTTTTTTTTTTTTTTTTTTTTTTTTTTTTTTTTTTTTTTTTTTTTTTTTTTTTTTTTTTTTTGGGGGGGGGGGACTTTTGTCTTTTTGCTTTTTTTTTTTTCTGTCTTGTTTTTGTCTGTTGTCTGTCTTTTTCTTCCCCTTCTCTCTGTTTCTGTCTCTAGGTTTGCTGGAATGATTGTTTAAATTTATCTCTATGACACCCCCCCCCCCCTTGTACCCGGGTGAGGGGCTTATTAGCATTTTTTTCTCCATTTGTGTGTGTGTGTGTGTGTGTGTGTTGTGTGTGTGTGTGGGTGTGTGTGTGTGTGTGTGTGTGTGTGTGTTGTGTGGTGTGTGTGTGTGGTGCGCGGGGTTTGTAAATGTGTGTGTGTATGTGTGTGTGTGTGTGGTGTGTGTGTGTGTGTGTGTGTGTGTGTGTGTGTGGTTGTGTGTGTGTGTTGTGGTGTGTGTGTGTGTGTGTGTGGTGTGTTTTCCTTCCTGGTGCTTAAAAAATCGATTGTCTGCAATCTTGGTATCTTTTGTTGTCAGACTATTCAAAAACTGCTCTTTCCGCCCCCCAATCTCGCCTTTTTCCCTTCCCCATCTCTCCCCCCCCACCCCCCCCCTTCTCTCTCTGCCCCCTTCCCTTCCCTGCACTCTTTTTTTCTGCTATCTCTCCCCCCCCCCCCCTCCCCCGCTTTTCTCTCTCTAATTATTTTTTTTTAAAATTAAAAAAAAAATTCCATTTTAAATTTTTTGTTTGCCATTTTGCTGCTTTTTTTGCTCATTTTTTTTACTTTGTTGACCCTACTGGGCGGGCTGGATGAAAAAAAAGCACATAGTGTTATCTTTATCCTCGTTAAAAAAGAATTTTGTTTGTCTTGCTTGTTTGCTTTCTCTCTTCTCTCTCTTCTCTCTCTCTTTTTCTTCTCTCTCTTCTCTCTTCTCTCTCTCTCTCTCTTCTCCCAACACCACACACCCACACACACACACACACACACACACACACACACACAACCAAACAAAAAACAAGACACCCACACTAAACCCACACAACACACCCCAAAACACAACACACACACACACACACACACACCCCCCCCCCACCAAACCACAACACACCAACACACAAAACACACACACACTAGTGGATAGTCCAAACCGGGGAAAGACAACCCTAGCTGTCAACCCGGGCATCACATTTTCATGATGGACAGGCAGAACCACAGGTGGGGACTTCTAGCTGTCAATCCGGCACTACTCTTCTCATGATGGACGCCCAAAAACAACAGAGTAGACAATCTAGCTTAAATCGGACCTCACATTTCTCATGATGGCAGCCCAAACGGGAGTACGGACAATCCTAGCTGTCCCCCGGACATACATTTTCATGACTGGAAGTGCAAAACCAAGGTACGGCCCCAAACCCTAGTGTAAATCCGGACACCCCAATTTCTCACTGTTGGACAGCCAAAAACCCCGCAGGACAACCCAGCTGTCAACCGGAACTAAATTTTCTCACTGAGGACAGTGCAGAACACAGATTTAGGACAACCCTAGCTGTCATCCGGACACTCACATCTCATGACGGACAGTGCGAACCAAGAGTAGGACAATCATGTGTCAACCCGGACACTCACTTTTCATGACTGGACAGTCCGACCGGGGGGTACGGACAACCCTAGCGTAAATTGGCAAAACATCTTCTCACTGATGGACAGTGCGAACCAAGGTGGGACAATCCTAGCTGTCAATCCGGCATACATTTCTCATGAGGGAAAGTGCAGAACCACAGAATACGGCAATCCTAGTGTCAACCCGGAAAATCACATTTTCACTGATGGGACAGTGCAGAACAGGGAGACGGAAAACCCTTGCTGTAACCCGGACATTTTTTTTCCTTTTCACTGATGGACAGTGCGAACCACAGAGTAGGGGAAAAATCCTAGCGTCAACCCGGCACTCACTCTTTCACTGACTGGAAGTCCAAAACCACAGAGTCGGGACACCCAACTGCAATCCGGCATCACATTTCCCACGAGGACAGCCCAAAAACCACAAGAGGGAAATCTAGCTGTCAATCTAGACATCACTTTTTTCCCTGATGGACAGTGCAAAACCACGAGTAGGAAAATCAGTGTAAATCGGACATACATCTTCTCATGATGGACAGTGCAGAACCGGGAGTACGGACAATCCTAGGTCAATCCGGACACTAAATCTTCTCATGACTGGAATTTAAACCACAGAGACGGACAACCCCTAGCTGTCAACCCGGACACTCAATTTCTCACTGACTGGACAGTGAGCCCCAGGGGTACGGAAAACCCTAGTGTCAATCCGGAACTCACATTTCTCACTGAGGGACAGCCCGAACCGTCGGTGTAAAAACGCGCCCGCTTGCGGGATGGAAAGGGAAAATGGACGGGATGGCCCGGAGAACGGACGTGATTTCGGTCCTAGAATGGGCGCTTACTTGGACCAGAGCAGTGGACGGCCACCCTCTCTGAGGATACATGCGATGTGACAGTGGCGTTGTGACCACGTGCGTTGTGACCCGTGTCGTTGTGACCCAAATGAAGTTTTATCCTTTTGATTTTGGGCAAGCGAACTTGGTCCAACGACACTTTGGGAAAACGACACTGGTCACACGAACCCTTTGGGCAAACGACACTTGGTCACAAAGACAGTGGGTTTAACATGTGTTGGTTTTCCCTGATTTAGGGGCAAACGTACCTGGTCAAAAGACATTGGTCCAACGGAACCCTGGTCACAAAGCACGTGGCACAACGACATTTGGGCACAACGACACGTGGTCACAAGACACGTGGTCACAAAAGGGCACGTGGTCACAACCAAGGCCCCCTGGACGAAAGGAAAAACCTTTTTAGGAGATCTCCTGGTCGTGATGGTCGTGAAAACGGAACGGCCCCCGACGGGCCGTCGTTTATGTGTTTTTTTGGGAGTGCTGTCTGATTTACATTCCATGTCGTTTTTTGTTGTTTTTGTTGGAGTGTTGTCATGATTTTAATTCCCGGTCGTTTATGTGTTTTGTGTTGGAGGTTTTCATGATTCAATTCCTGTCATTGATGTAGTTTTGTGTTGGGGTGCTGTCATGATTCACTTCCATGTCTTGATGTGTTTTTTGTTTGAGTGTTCATGATTTACATTCCATGTCTGATGTAGTTTTTTGTTTGGGGTGTTGTCTGATTAACATTCCCTGTATTTAGTAGTTTTTTTTGGAGTGCTGTCATGATTCCATTCCCTGTCTTGATGTGTTTTGTGTTGGGTGCTGTCTGATTCACATTCCCTGTCATGATGTAGTTTTTTGTTGGGGGGTGCTGTCATGTTTTCATTCCAGTAAGATGTGTTTTGTGTTGGAGGTTGTCATAATTCCATCCATGTCATGATGTGTTTTGTGTTGGAGTGTTTTCATGATTTACATTCCCGTCATGATGTAGTTTTGTGTTGGGGTGTTGTCATGATTCACATTCCCAAGTCTTTATGTGTTTTTTGTTGGAGGGTTTTCTTTATTCAATTCCCTGTCATGATGTAGTTTTGTGTTGGATGCTTCATGATTTTCATTCCATGTCATGATGTAGTTTTGTGTTGGAGTCTGTATGATTCAATTCCAGTATGTGTAGTTTTTTGTTGGGGCTGTCATGATTTACATTGCATGTCAAGATGTAGTTTGTGTTGGAGTGTTGTCTAATTACTTCCATGTCATTGATGTAGTTTTTTTGTTGGAGGTTGTCATGATTCACATTTCAGTCTGATGTATTTTGTGTTGGAGTGTTGCATGATTTTAAACCATGTCATGTGTAGTTTTGTGTTGGAGTGTTTTATGTTCACATTCCATTCTGATGGTTTTGTGTTGGTGCTGTTGATTCACATTCCATGAAAAGAGTAGTTTTTTTGTTGGAGTGCTGTCATTTACTTCCATGTATGATGCGTTTTGTGTTGAGTGCTGTCATAATTTACATCCCTTCATCATGTAGTTTTGTGCTGGAGTGCTGTCTAAATTTACATTTCCCTGCATGATGCAATTTGGGGGTTGGGTGTTGTATGATTTAATTCCCTGTATGATGTAGTTTTTGTGTTGGAGTGCTGTCTGATTTACTTCCATGTTTGTGTAGTTTTGTGTGGGTGTTGTCATGATTACATTCCATGTAGATGTAGTTTGTGTTGGAGTGTGTCATGATTCAATTCATGTCTGATGTGTTTTGGTTGGGTGCTGTCATGATTCAATTCCAGTATGATGAGTTTTGTTTTTGGAGTGTTGCCTGATTAATTCCATGTCATTAAAGTAGTTTTTTGTTGGAGTGCTGTTGTTAATTCCATTATGATTTTTTTTGTGTTGGGTGCTGCATGATTCAATTCCTGTCATGATGTGTTTTGTTTGGAGTTGTCATGATTTCCCCCCTTCCCTGTCTGATGTGTTTTGTGTTGAGCGCCGTCATAGTTTACACCATTTGGGTTTTTTTGACACCATTTGTTACAAATTGGACAATTTGACTGTCACGACCGACCTAGGTCTGCCCCGACAGGATCGGTCTAGGGGGGAGTGAAGGGAGTGACTGACCTCACACGCTCCGCAAGAGCCCACACAAGAAAGATTACGATACAACACCCCATTTATTCACACCAGCAAAATAAACATTCCAACACACACACCATGCACAATCACAATCAAGCATTCCAACGCACACAACATGCACAATTATAAATAAACATTTCACCATACGACGTACACAATGACAATTACAGCATTCCAGCACATGTAACATATACACAATTATAAAGAAACATTTTTAGCATCGATCCCTCCTAACACCCTGGCGTGCGTCCACACCCCTGCCTCTGGCAGGCCTACTGGGAGCACCCTGTCGCACTAGGTGCTCCGAACCGGGTCGGTTCTCGCAGGGAGTGGCTCAAAGCCGACACCCTCGACTCACAAGCAGGCAGTGAAGAGCGTGTCCCGGGGGGGGGGGGGGGGGGGGAACGTGGCGCTGTTACTGGAGGTCTGGACGGGGGTCAGGGCCGGCCAGTCAAGACGGCGGGCTCCTCTACCAGTCCACGGTCCCGACCAGGGCGTGGCCTCGACCAGCGCGTGGCACCATCCAGTCCGTGGTCTCAGCCAGCACGTGGCACCATCCAGTCCGTGGTCTCAGCCAATGCGTGGCCTCAACCAGCACGTGGCACCATCCAGTCCGTGGTCTCAGCCAGCACGTGGCACCATCCAGTTTGTGGTCTCAGCCAGAGCGTGGCCTCAACCAGCACGTGGCACCATCCAGTCCGTACTCCGGGTGAAGCCCCCCGAAAGGGGGGGGGGGGGAAACGTAGCTGGGAGGAGAGGAAAAAGGGAGGGAAGGAAGAAGGAAGGAGGAAGGAAAAAGGGTACTGGAACCCCGCCGTCAGTACAGTCTGACCCATGCTGTCAAATCTTAACAGCCACTCGCATGATGGGCGAGGGGAAGTCTATTAAACGCACACAGTAAACCCATCGAATCAGGTCTTCTCACACGATGCAGGTAAAAGACTGCATTAAATCAACAGGTTATAAAACAAATATGAATTATCTTCACCCTTCTTTCACTCACGTTTAACATTTGCCTTTCTTAGGAAATAACCAACACAGCGACCATCGCTTTATACCTGCCACCACATTTGCAAATAATAATTCAATGGCATAATTGTTACATTTTATAAACACATTTCAAAATAACACAAATCTCCAACCACGCATCCGAACGACAAATCATGCGTACGCACGCTCGCGAACATAAAACTCGTTCTCCTTGCACACACAAACAGACGGTGGCCGAAAGATATGAGTCCGGCGACTGTGACAGGGGCGGACGAGCGAGACCAAGCAAGTTCCAACCCTGAATCACCAGGTTCTCTCCCATCCCCACCGACTACCGCATCACCAGATGCATAAACAGGAGAAAGAATTTTGGAAGTAATTTAGAATGGCCAGGTTAAAGATTGAATTAACCAGAGAAAAGGTCTCAAACAATATTTCTCTTACAATTTCGAAAACAAAAGAAAATTGCGCAAAAGAGGAGACTAAGCCAACTAACAACAACAACCAAAACAAACAAACCACGAAACTGATGCTTACCAGCTACCCGTGGGTGACCCAGAAGAGGCGGTCAAA
>JAFLJL010000810.1:45000-50000 GCA_018398815.1 Conus ventricosus
CCGGTTTACAAATTATAAAATATATCATTAGTGGATACCCACTCCAATGATTTATCATTGACGTGCGCTTTTGCGTTATTTCAACTCATTTTATAACGACCTCTGTGCGCACTTATGAAATTCCCCTACCTGCGGATTTGCCATCTCTCCTTTTCACAATTCTTAGAAAAGCACAATATAATATGATCGCGATCCATGACACTTCACTGAGGAATCTCCATCCTCACTTATTGCAAATAATGCATCACTACACAACGACTGTATGCTCCAAGCATAACTACATTTACATGAACAAATCTCACAAAGAAAATATAAACAAGTCCCCACACAAAAAATATAAACCATAGCCAACTGGGAATGAACCCATAATCCAATCAACATAACTGGAATCAACACATATTATCAACAATGCACCGCGGTTATGACGACTTCCTCTGAGTTGCAGCTTGCTAGACTACACGATTTAAATATCACTCCGACATTCTGTCGACCTGAATGTTACTGCACTCGATACCTTAGGGCTCAGTGCCATTGCCCAACGCCAGAACTCTGCTGTTTTTCAACCTGCGGCCTCCTGCAGGAATTTGAGGGGTTGATGATCCGTCTCGATCACGAACTCTTTCCCATACAAGTATTTGTGGAATTTCTGCACGGCCCACACCACAGCTAAACACTCCTTCTCTACGTTGCGTACCCTTCTTACACCCCTTTGTCAACTTCCTGCTAGCATATCTCACAGGAAACTCGACTCCCTCATTGCTCCCGCAACAATACTGCACCTATCCCACCCCCTGATGCATCTGCCGCAACAAAATGGTTTGGACATATCTGGTAGCTTCAAGAGGGGACGGGAACCCTAGTCTTCCAACACTGTCTGCAGTGCTTGCTCTGGCAGCGTCTGACCACTCGACCACTGCCGGTTTCCCTGCCTTGACCAAATCACTGAGAGGACTCGTGATCGCTGCGAAGTTTGGAACAAACTCCCCTATAGAACCCAATAAAAACCTAGCAGACCCTGACTTCTGTTTTGGTCTTTGGGGTCTCTCTGAATTCTCATCTTCTCCCCCTTTTCCTTTTCTGGCTGCTTTGTGTCGCCTCCGACAACAAAACCTGGGAAAACTCCTACTGTCTAGCCCTTCATACAGTGACACATCCCTGTAGGGACTCTTCTCCTGGAAACTCAGGCAACAAAATCCCCCCTTTTCTTCTGCTGGTCTCCTTCACCTCATCAATGATTGCTGCTGCGCCTATGAAAATCATCAAAGACTCGGTCAGCCGTTTTACCGGTGCCGAGATGACTCGCCATGAGCGACTCGTGACCCCTGACATGACAGGTCACGATAACATGCTGGTACCTCTAACTGAGTGGTCACCTTACCTGTCTCCCCTTGGTGAACACTCGGTACAAAAAAGCCCGCCTTTCACAAGAAATTCTGTCTCACCTCCTCTAACCTCCTTTTTTCTCTCCACCTCTTGCCAACTCCCAAGACTTCAAGCGAAGGGTCTTTTCCTGTGCCGCCCTAAACTCATCAGGCGACACGTCTATGCCCGACTTCCTTCCTGGAACAACTAACGGTTTTAACAACCTTTTCCTCCTTCTGCTCCGTGTTTGAACTGCTGCCCCTGTAGGGAGTCAACAACTCAGGATCCCCTGGATCCCTTGCACCTGGAATATTTCCAATATCAAATCGTGAAGGGGTTTCTCCATCACCAACGCAGACAATTCGCCTGAGAAGTAAGGGTACGTACTTCTATCTTAGCAACTGGAAACTCCCTCACAGTGCCATCGATTAGAGTACAGGTCCCGGATTTGCCCCGTCAAATTCCCCTTTTTTCTCGACCAGCGTTGTTCGTACTACCCCCGCAAAGAACAACCATGTCTCGTAACACTTTCACCCTCTGCTGGCCGATCCACCCTTCTTCCACTGGTAACGAACCACTCAGCCTAGTGCCCTCCATCCCTGACACTGACTGCTGTTTCCCGTGCTAGCCATAGGCTGCACTTCACCCTCTTTTAGACTGAATCCCTTTTGGTTCCACTGCAGGTCGTTTCCCTTGACGACCCTTATCCACCTCTGCAAGGCTGCTGCCTTTTGGAACCTCATGCGACAACCCTCGCCACATGTCCCTTCTTGTGACAAATGAAACACCTAATGTCCCTTGCCCTTCCTTCTGCCCCACCACTGGGTTTGCAGACTTGCAGAAAACTCCCCCAGTCTCCTTGCAACTCTTCTCACCTGTGCCTAGCACCTGTTTCTCCCCGCACCTTAGTGCCCAAACGTGCCCTCTATACACCTCTGCGAACTTCAACAACTCCCCTGCTGTCTCTGGCTGTCTCTCTTTCAAATGTATGGTTAACTCAGGGCCGCAACCTGACAAAATCTGTTTTTTTCATAACTAGCTCTTTCAATTCAACGAACTCCTTCTTCGTACCACTCAACTCTAATTGTTTTTCAAATAGGGGTGTTCTTTCTTCCGCCGTTATATCTCTTTTTTTTTTTTGAACAAGATTTATTACTACACAGCCAAACTGTGGTTTCCGACACGAGTGACGTAATAGCACAATCCTATGAATGAATAATATTAGCTTGGGACAACGTAATTAGTTTTTATAAGACGCCCAGCGCCTGACCCAACTATAGACGAATTATAGGAAATCTGTGCGAAATGAGTACTCTGGGCTGAAATGCCAAGCCTAGTATTAACTATCTTGGAAGCCATGCCAAGCCTATATTTAACTATCTTGGGAACATACAGTAAGACAACCCCTTGTCTTAGGATTACAACACTTGAATCCCAAACCCAGCTTCCTCTCTGAGAAGTTGAACAATTATAATAAATGGGCCAGAATATCCGGCAGGCTCGCCAATAAATTTGTCAACCTCGGTGTAATGTCAGTGGAGGAAGGACTAGCGCACAGCCCAAACACACTCAAAAGCTTGCTTACAATCTCATTCATATATCATGCATTCGTCACATCAAACCACTAGTAAAGTCATAACTTTACTTTCTGATCATAGAAAGAACATCAATGCATAAGAATCAAAACAAAATAAAACATTCTCTCTTTCCTTGAACTTTACAAAATCATTATCTAAAACATCGTTAACTAACCCGGTATGAATAGATTTCTACTTTACCTGGGCCCGTGATCTTAACTATTCACGAATCCCCTGTCCTTTTTCTTTCCTTTTTTTTTTCAATTCACTTTCACAACACGACACAACTGCCGGCACTGGTGTTGGTCTGCTCGCCGCCGGTTTAAGCTGGACTGTTGGCACCGGTCAGGCTGGACTGCTGGCGTTGGTCAGATTGGACGGCGATGAAGTGACGCCCGCCAGGTATGAGGTCGAACCCCCGGTTTAGGGTAGAACAGTGACTAAACAACATCGATCTGTTCTCCTTTCTTTCTTCCGCATTAACGCATTGCACTCTCTCTCTCTCTCCTCTTCTAGTCTGCTCTTATCAAAGGACATGGTTGCTTTTCTTTTTTTTCTTTTCTTTCTTTTCTTCTTCATAAATTAGCAAATATCTCTCTCTCTCCACATCTCTCCTCAGTCCTTCCTCTGCCGACTATTCATGCTAATCTCTCAACTTGGTTCTCTTCTCTCCTCCCCTCATCTCTCTCTCTCTCGCCCTTCTCCCCTTTCCTGCAGAGCTCCACTCAGAAACCCCTCTGCCCTCTCTCTCCCGTTCGTTCTTTTCCTCGTTCTCCCCTCTCTTCATCTCTCTGCCTTTTCCCTCCCTGCAGAGCTAAAACCTAAAACCTTCCTCATCTCTCTGTCTCTGTTTTGTCCTCATCTCCCTGCCTTCCTGTAGGCGAGAGCCTACTTCCCGAACTCCTCCCTCTCTCCCCTCTGTCTTTCGTCTTTTCTCTCGTTCTCCCGTTCTCTCACTCTCCCCTCCTTCTTATGGTGTTCCGATCCCTCCAACAAGGCGAGTACCATTGGTCAGTATTTTTAACCCCTGACACCCCAGTTAGCTCCTCAATTCCATGGATGTTCAAATCATGCCAGTCATCGACCCCTTACTCTCTGTGGTGGTCAATTGGTCATCTAATTGATTAGCTGGATTTCACCCCCACCACACACTACCTTCCCCCTCTCTTCGTTCCCGGGGACGTCGTAAATTGGCTAGATGAGTCTGGGTAGGCGCCCAAGACGCGGGCTGGAAGACCACTCGAGACATTCTGCCAGACAGCTTAGTCCGTACGGCAGACAGTGCTGTCTCCACAGAGCTAAAAATAGCCATTAATTGGCTGAGGCGACAGGGAATGATCGGTCAGCTATTTAGTCCGTCTGGAAGGGTCGGGCTGTCTCTGTGAAGGATGAGGATTAAGCCTCCCCCTCTGCTCAAATTGGCTGAATTCCGAACCATGGGGGCCGTCCGCCTGACGCCCCGAATATTTGCGTTAGAGCTTAAGTCCAACTGGGCTGGTGGGGATTGCCACGAATTTGGTTGAGTTGAATTTTTACCGTGACAAATGTGAGTGCGTGCACTTGTGGGTTTGTGTGTGTGTGGTGGGGGCGTGTGGGTGAGGTGTGTGTTTTGGTGTGTGTTTTGTTGTTTAGTGTGGGGGTTTGTGTTTTGGGGGGGTTTGTGTTGTGTGTTTTGGTTTTGTGGTGTTGTGTGTGTTGTGGGGGGGGGGGGGGTGTGGGGTGTTGAATTGTGTTGTGTGTGTTTTGGGTTTGTGTTTTGGTGTGTGTGTGTGGTTTGGTGTTGGGGGTTTGTGGGTGGTTTTTTGGTACGAGGGTTGGTCTTTTTGTGCGGATGACCTGGTGTTGGTTCTGGCTGGGCGCGGAGCGGTGTGTGGTGTTTTTGGGTGTGTGGGGGGGCGGGGTTTTTGGTGGGGGGGTTTGTGTGGTGTGGGTGTTTTGTGGTGGGGGTTTTGTGTTGTGTGTTTGTGTTGCTCCCTTGTGTGTGTGGTGTGTGTGTGTGTGTGTGTGGTTTTTGGGTTGGTTGTGTGGGGGGTTTGGTGTTGGTGTTTTGGGTTTTTTTGG